>MIQA02022729.1:2669-16716 GCA_001887855.2 Sclerospora graminicola | reverse complement strand
GAGTCGAACTGCAGTCGTTGTGCGGCTACATTTAGTCTCAGGGGCGGCTGTGGTAAAGCGATCGGAAAATATTGGGACTGAAGTGGACCACACATGGCCGTTGATTGGTGACGATAGAACACCCATCAACATATGACGGTTGATGGGGGGGAAAAGGTTGATCACGATTAAGAAGAAAAGGTGGCGGCCAACGGATATTCACGCCGTGGAGAAATCAGCCAAGTATGGTCGTTAGGCCCAGTCCCAGACACTGGCGGAATGATGGAGATCACGATCACGATCGTTACCACAGTCACTAAGTGGAGTTCCCGTGGATGTAATAAGAAAAGAGTGACTGTTGACATGACGTATCAAGGGCAGGTGACCAGCCGATCTCTGAATGGTATAGTGGTTGAAGTTGACTATGATACGAAGTTACGGCCTGATCAGCCTGTCATGCCCGAGCAATGAAGATCAGATGAGGAATGAAGATCGGGCATGTGGAGTGGCAGGTTGTGTGAGTGATGAGAACCTTTGGTTGGTGCGAAAATGACGTGGCATGGCCTGATCAGACCTGATCAGCTGAGATCGGTGTTATATGGTGGTCCTGACGGGGTATAAAGATCGGAAGCGGTGCTTAGAAGATGAATTGAGTCGTGATGATGATGACCCAGAGCGTTCCCGAGGTGATCAAGGGCTGATCAGCCTGATCACAACCTGATCACGTGGTCGATCACTATGGCGATCGTGATCAGGGCCGAGCAGCCTCTGATCAGCGTTCAGATGCAAGGGCAAGTAAGTTCTCGGTTCGGTCGGACTATATATGAAGTGGACAAGTGCTGAAGAGCAGGTCTCGAGTGGTTTCAAGGTCGTTTGTTGAAGATCAGGATGGTTTGAAGATCTTTTGAAGAGTCGGGTCGTGATCAGGGCAGAGTCGGTACAGATCAGCTTGAAGGTGCATCCAGGATGGGCAAGAGGGTGTTACGCAACCGTGCGACGAAGTAAATAGGTTCGAAGTAAAGGTCAGGCATGAGTTGAGGTATGGTACACAGGTATAGGACATTGCATATATAATAACAGGTTTAGATTTTCCCCCTAAAGCAAAGAGTCGCTCCGCCACGTGTGCGGTCATTGGGAGCACAGGGTTGATTAGTCCCCTCTTACTCAACTAATTCCCGGTTAAGACGCGCTTCGACGCATTTTGGCTTACCGGAAGACCCCCGACGGGTTTGTTTTAGGTGATCGAACCTCACCCTCAACGCGCACGTGTTTGGAACACGTTAATAATATTGGTAAAGGTTTTGTGGAGATAACGTTTGTGGATTACTGTGGAAGATCGTGGATTGATCGCGTTTTCTTGGTTTCGTTATATATCTCTCTCATTGGCTGGCCTGATCAGACGAACTTTCCTGATCAGTGCCTAGATACTGAATAAGTGTCGACCCCAACCCGTTCTCCGGTGAAGATTTCCACCCGAGGACACCCCCGTCTCGAGAAGGTCAACCCCTCGACCTGATCAAGATCATCCTTTTCGTCACCGAGTCCACCTAAGTGAGTGTAATCAGCCCCGATCAACGGGTACACAAGGTGAGATGAAGTTAAACATAGATCCTGATGAGCATGAAGACCGGCCAGATGACCGGGAGGATCAGATCAGTCACCACAATGGTGATTCATCTGATTCCGATGCTGATCAGGATCGACGGAGTACCCCCTCCGATAGTTGGTCGTCCGGGCCAGTGGGTATTCGGATTCCACCCAAGACCTCAGTCATGGATTTGGAAATCGGCTCCACCACAATTGCGAAGACCTTCGCAATCATCATTTTGATCGCAGTACCAACGATAGACGTCGGTACTTCATCGACCTTTTCTATCAGGCTCGTTATTATACGAACCGGAAAGGGTCGCGAAAGAATAAGGACGACAAGGACGCCCTTACTCAAAGTTGGAACGCCTTTGTTGAAAATTACAACAAAGGTCCCGACGAATACGTGAAAAAAATTTACGTAAACTGCGAGCGCTTCTTAAAGCACTCACGCTCAGGTAAAATGTAGTTTATCCATTTTACCTGCATCAAAGAAGGACTCTCTTCTGGAGTTCCTTCCCACATGGTTTGCCCTTGTTGTCCCAAGAGAGCTCCTCCTCATACCGAAAAGGAGCTAAGAGGGTACCGAGGTTACTCAGTACCCGCTAGTGTTAAGAGCCTCATTGATGCTCTTAATGCATCGGCACATAGTCGATGCTTGCAGCATCAACACCTAGTGTTGATGCTTCGTACGAGTTGAGGAGAAGTATCATTCTCAAACTCTGCAGGAGGTCAGGGGCATCCGCCCTTAGCACCTCAATCGGTTCCCAAGAGTCAAACTTGGGAATATCCCAACCAGCGTACCAAGTACTCGGTACGCTGCCCCTTCTTATAGGGAACCGAGCGCTTCGATAGTAAGCGCTGGAGAATATAACGCTTATTCCCCTGATTATCAATTAGGGGCGGGGGGGGGGTTGGTAATTCCCTCGGCGTTGTTGTAGCTCGAGAGGCATTGTAACGCCTTGAGCGACGACATGTGTCACTCGATGAAGACATATCGTTGTCATCGAGACGAGATTCGCGACATTCTGAGCTCGCATCTCGTGATGTAGCAGAAGAATGATCTTCTGCTGGTCGAAATTGGTCGACTAAAATCGGAGATGGAAACTCTCCAGACTTCTCACAATCGGTTGGAGACCGATTACGAGTCTCTCTTGGGAGACTCGAAGAAGCACGGCATTCGCCGTGGCGATGCGTCTCGTCCGAAGATGTAGACGATCGATACGGCTTGAGCCTCCCAACGTAAAACGTTGGGTGAAGGCGCATGTCCGCGGGAATGTCAAAGGTATAGGCATTCCCCTTAACACTTTGGACCTTGAAAGGTCCAATGAACTTAGGGAGCAACTTCAGTGTAGGGAAGTTGCTGATTGCATGTGTAGGCAAATTAGTAGTTGATAACAATACTAATTAACCTTTTTGAAAGGAATTTGTATTCGTCCTTCCGTCTTTTTCTCTGCATTTTACTTCTGCTTGTCAAAAGCGGAAGCAAGAACATATTTTACATAGCGTATTACAGCTTGACGTTGTAATACGAATTCATCTACTGCTTTACTGGCAGTGGATGTGTTGTTTTCATTGTCTGCAGCGATTGCTTCCGACACGTATTCCGCATAAGCGGTTTCGGATTCCGAAACTGCTTGAGTTTCTTCTGTGGTAACAGTAGAAGGCTCATCTGTTTCTTCGCAAGTTGCAACAGCATCTTGCGCATCGACTCGCTCGAAATTTGAGCGGGTCCCTCCCCCACTTAGATTTGGCGTACCGCCAAGTAAAGCTGTGGTTCGTGAATGCCTTAAGGCATTCATGAGAACGGTGTATGCTTAGTAGAAGCATGCACCGAGTTGTTTATCGCAAACTCAGTGAGTGGCAAAAAGTCACTCCACTGTTCGAAGGCATGCGCGTATGAAAGCACCATGTCCCCGAGAACGCGGTTAACGCTCTCAGTTTGCCCATCCGTTTCCGGATGGTCCGCAGTTGACATCTTTAACTGCGTGCCCAACAAAGAGAACGTTTCTTGCCAGAAACGTCCTGTGAATCTCGGATCTGGATCCGAGACTATGTTTTCCGGCATTCCGTATAAACGGAATACAGTGTCGACGAATATCCGCGCCGTTTGCGCAGCGGTGACATTCGCTGACACTGCAGCAAGATGAACCATTTTGCTGAAGCGGTCTACAAAGACCACGATCCCAGTCTTCCGACTGGGATCAGCCGGAAGACCAAAGATGAAGACCATGGAAATGGCTTTCCAACACTCTATCGGAACCGGCAGATATTGGAGGGGAGCCTGCGCAGAATGCGCAGGCTTGACGCGCTTGCATATCTCGTAAGCGCGTACGTACTTGCGTACCCATTTATACTGGTTACGCCAGTAGAAATCGCGTGCGAGAGAAACATACGTCTTCTCTCGACCTTGATGCCCCGAAATCGGTGTATCATGGTACTCAAACAAAATTTGATGTTTGAGATCATCGTCGTTTGGAACGACGATGCGACTTACATCATCTTGGTCTGTGCTATAAAGCAACATACCATCGTGCAATCGATAACGATGCACGCAAGCGCGAAGGAACTCTGGAAGTTCCTCGCGCTTCCGATCAGATTGATTACTAAAGTAATCAATCAGCAGACGAGTTTCCTCGTCTGTTTCGTACGCTTGACGTACCTGTCGAACGAGTGACGACGACAGAGCAGTGCAGCCTATTGTGTTTGCACTGGTTGCCTCCGTTACAGACGGTTTTGTCTCGTAATCGGGACGTCGTGATAGCGCATCCGCTTTGACGTTCAACTTTCCCGGTATATACTCAACCGTGAAGTTGACCTCGGCAAAGAATGACAGCCATCATGTCATTCTTTTGAAAATGTGTGGTGAATTCACGGCCGTGCGTAACGACGCATGGTCCGTGCAAACAACGAACGGTCTATATCCTAAGAGATAGACCGTTCGTGGTTTATGCATATTTCATGGCAAAGAGGTCCTTGTCATACACTGGATAGTTGCGCTCGGCTGGGCGCAAATGTCGAGATTGTTAAAAGATTACGCGATCACGAAAATCGTGATCGCGCTTCATTAAGGCATACCCGATTGCGAAATCGCTCGCGTCGCAAACGACATGAAACGGTCGCTCGTTATCGGCTATCGCCAAGACAGGCGCTTCAGTCAAGCTCCGCTTGACTGCATCAAGGCGTCTTGGCACTGGGTATCCCAGTGCCATTCGACATCTTTCTTAAGTAATTGAGAACAAGGTCGGATTAAACCGGCATAATTCCACGAATATTTGTGCAAGTATGTCGCCAACCCAAGGAACTTTCGGAGTTCCTTGACGTTGTTTGGCGTAGGCCATTCAATGATTACCCTGATCTTTTCCGGATCAGGGCGCACTCCGTTCTTGTCTACAAAGCAGCCAAGAACGGGTATCTCAGGTGCACCGAAAGTGCACTTCTTCAGATTGGCATAGTGCCTATGCTTACGCATAAGCTCTAATACCTGACGTAGTTGTTCTTTGTGAACATCTACATCAGTTTTACCATGTTCAACCTTGCTGTGGATGAACACGTCGTGAAAATATTTCGGTAAGAATTCTCGCACCGGGCGCAATAGATGCGTAACGCATCTATTGAAGGTGGCAGGGGCGTTTCAAAGCCCCTGCAGCATTACAAGCCCCTGCGGCATAACAAGCCACTCCCAAAGCATACCGCTTGGAGTGCTTACGGCCGTGAGAGGGATATCCTTCTCACGCATGAGGATTTGGTAGAAACCATACCACAAGTCGAGAGCACTGAAAACGGTGCTCCCGCTCATGCCATCTATGAGACATCTTTCCACGGTATCGGCGTCTGCGCCGGTACCGTGGCTGCGTTCAGCTTATTGAAAGCATGAACGATCCTCCACCCACCGGTGAATTTCTTTACGCAAAAGGTGGGACTGGAGTGCGGTGAGGTCGACTCCCGCACATGTCCCGCCTTGCGACGAGTTTCAAAGAACTCGTCGATTGCTTTAACTTGGTCACGCGGCAATGGCCATTGCCGCGTGACACAGTACTTCGTGCCAGGCACGAGATCAATTTCGTGCCTAGTTCCCTTATCCTTAGGGAGCTCGCAAGGTACTTTTTCTGGGAATACGTCAGCGTATTCCCAAAGTACTTCGTAGTACGGAGAAGTCGCCTTAAGCGACTCCCAGCTCTGCGCTTCAAAGCGCTGAACTTTGGTTTGATCACTGGGAACGAGTTCGTTCCCAACGTTCTTTTCATTGGGAACGAGTTCGTTCCCAATGCCTTCTAATTGCAAAGTGGATATTCGTTCACGAATATCCACAACCTCATCAGATGCGACAATGACGCAGATCTGTTCGATCTGATCATTTCGCAAGTTCTTTACGAACTTCTTCCAGCTCAAGGCTGGAAGGGCCATCACCTCTGAACTTAAGTTCGGAGGGTTATCAAGTGTGAGAGACTGGGTAGCTAATCCAGTCTCTGTCTGCGTCAAGACGTTGATCGTCTCGACGAACACAGCTGCGAGATCAGACGCACTCGTCTGATCTGTTGCACGGTGATCATCACTCGTGCACAAGGCCTTCTCTTCATGGTGACCACTGTCTACCATGGTGCTCATGCGCTCACGAATGCTCTCACATGCCCGATGTCGGCATGTGAGATAACCCGTCCAGTAGGGCGCCCCGCCCCTACTGGTTGTTGACGTATTTTGTATCAACAGAGGGTTGCCCCTGTTGATGTCGCTTACCAGTGGACTGTCCAGTCCGCTGACTGCGTGGCGCCGGACGCGGCGCCATGCTTTCATGGGCGTAATGGCCCATCTTCGCGCATCTGTTACAGCGAAGGAACTTCTTGTTCCTTGGTTGCCTCGGTGTCGAGGCAACTGCAACCGATAGGTCCATCGGTTCTGGACCTCCTCCGCCCGCGCCCTGGCGCGAGTATTGGTGTCTCGGGACGAAGTGTGAACTTCGTCTCGATGGGAAGTTATTAGTATTAACATGCTGCATTGGCGGCATGTTAAAGTCGAAAGGCGCTTGCGCTTTTCGACTAACCCCAGCATGCGCTGCTGATTGACGCATGCTGAATTCCTCCCGGATGCTTTGGTCAATAGCATCCCTCAGAGTCTTTGGGGGAACCCGATAAAGACTCTGTTTGATGGGACCGTCATTCAGTCCCTTCATGAAGCCAGTGACCTGCATGGCAGGAGGCACCGGCTCGTATACAATATTTGATAACAAATATTGTATTTTCTGAGCGTACGCATGTAGGCTCAGCTTGCCCTGCCTGAGTTCCATGAACTCTTCACGGCAACTAAGCTCCATTTCTGGAGCTTCGAAGTTGAGCTTCAGCTCAGCTTTTAAATCCTGATACGTCAGGAACGCAGATCCATCAGTGGATCTGCGGCTCATCGCCCATGCCCTGGCGCGACCGCCTAGGCATGTGGTGGTGAAATAAGCTTGTGAACGCGGGTCCACAATCTTTTGCGCAGAGAGGGCATCTTTCACCTCTGCGAACCACCTACGAAGGGGTTAACCCCGTTCGCCAGTAAAGGGCGGAATCCGCGCCTTTACCACTTCAACGCTTGCACTGAGTGCGGGCGCTGCTGTCGCTGCTGATGTTTGGGAGCGCAATATTGCGTTGCGCACCTGTGGATTAACATACATCCTCTTTAAACGGGTAACCGACTCTAAGGCATCCTCCGGGGTTTTACCACGGAGGAGGGTGATGACTTCGGGTCCTATGGTCCGAATCATCTCAATCACAGTGGTCACAGAACTCTGTGACCAGTTAGGGAAGTTTTCCCTTTCAAAATCTTGCGCGAGCTGACGCTCACGCTCAAGATCGCTGGCTGTTGCCATGACAGCCAGCGGCTCTTAAACCTTCGTTCCGCTAGTTAACTAGCGGAACGCGTCAACAGTGGTCGTTTAGACGGACCACAAAGTGCTACCAGGTGTAACAGGGCAACTGTTACGCGGCTTACACTGTTAAATTGCAGTGAGGAAGCGTGCAATTGAGTAGGACCAAATGTAAATTTGGTCCTCCTTAGTTTACCTTAGATAAACTTTAACAAAGACTAATTAATTTATTAATTAATCTCTTAAGTGTATATATATTAATATATATAACTTAAGGTTACTTGTGGGATAGAAGGTAAGTTTAAGAGTGAATATATTATGAGTGGTTTAGAGTTAATAACTATAATTAAATCTAAACTAATCATACAAACATGTAGTATAAAGCTGGTCTGAATGATATTTCTATCATTAGATTACTTCTTAGATTCGATAATGATATCAGAATCTGTTCTCAAAGTGGATTATAACAACTTATAATCCAATATTCACATTTCAGACATTAAGTCTGAAATTGAACTGTGATATTTCTACTTAAATATCACTTATATAATGGCACCCCATTACACATGGGACTCCATCCTCACTAATTGGCCAGCGCACATTTGTCACGTCAGTCGGGGGGTTGTAGGGACTGATCAATCCTGAGGCCCCGATCTTTGCTCCTATCGGGGGTTTTGGCGACCATAATATTATTGCTAATAACAGCGTTACTAGTTTCCTTTTCGTATGGTTCTTTTCATCACGTGATTTTACTTACCATTCATATCATGTTGTTGATCGTCTCCAAATATCCAAGTCTGAAATGCACGTGGGGCGGATCCGGTAAAACTGTCGCTCCGATAAAACTGCCCCTGTCTGGTCCAGTATTCACGGATTGTTCATCAATGTGTAGGTTCCTTAACAGATTTGTGAGGTCTTGTCAATATATGATGGGTCCTGTTGGATATCCGTTAGGAGTTCTAGACTGATGTTGTGTCCGTTGACCACCTTTTGTCGAGAAAATTTCGGTGGTGATGGGACTGGCTGGAATAACCCGCATATTTTTTGTGTCGTCACATGGTGTCGTATCTGTGGGCTTTGAGCACGTGTTGGTCCCAACATCCTGCACCGTAATTGCGTTAGTGTCGGTTCCACAATTTTAGCTGCTTGCCAAGGATGGGGTTTGCTTCTCCTTTATTCTGGGGAAATCGCTTTGAGCTGTTCTGTTCCTGTTATTGACTGACTCCAGTCAAACCACGCAGTCCGATAGGTCGACGGTGCTTCTAGTATCCATTGCAAAACCGCTTTTATTTGCTGTACTTGGAGGGCTAAAGGGATCGCTATAAAGCCAACTCCGCCTACATTCCTAGTAGTATCAGTGAAATCTTGTGTCGTAGTGGGCCCAAGTCCAATATGTTTTAAAAAATTCATTAAGCCTATTATTATTATTATTATTAATTTTTTTATGTGTTTTTTTTGTTCAAACAACTAAACATGGCACACCGTTGGAGCACGTGAGATTCGCTCAGACGAAATTTTACTGCATATATACTAGCCTTTATACCAGATGCGGCGACGGCTGAAACATTTTTGCCGTGAAAAGAATTGCAAGAAAAACAATCGCATAAAAAAGTTGAACTCTTTCGAGAGTCGAATTACCGCATGTGGTGGCCGGTGCCATCCGTCTTCGGATAGACTGCATCCTAACCGCCCAGTTGTGTTCAGTGTAGTCACCAATGCCAAAACCATAGCCCGTTGACCAAAAATTGAGCAGTCGTTTCAGTATGGATTTTGGACATCAGCTTTATAATTTTTCTTCGAAATCAAACGCCCGTAGTACCCTGAAGAGATAAACCCGAACCACAGTATCGTAGGCCTTGGCGAAATCCAAGAACACAATCCCTGCATCGTCCTTGGCTGCTTGATGGCGGTTGGTATACCCTGTCGCCATGATTAGTCGCATTAGGACTACCGCTCTATCCATTTTCCGTCCCAGAACGAAGCCTTGCTGGGAGTCTCCAATTAGGTTACCCAGAAAGGTTTGTAGTCTCCCTGCTAATATTTTGGCAGGTACCTCGAGGATAACAAGGCAATTGGCCGATACTCCATGGCGTTCGCTCAATCCGCTTTTTTCGTAATGGAATAATGAGTCCTTTAAGAGAAGAAGCCACTGGTTTACCACCCTCGAGTAAACGGTTACATTCGTGACATAGTGGCTCGAGAAGGATGTCGCCATAGTCTTTGTGAAAGTCATTCGCGAGGCCATCTATCCCTGCGGCTTTCCGTCATCTGATGGTTTTGATGACCTAGGCTATCTTGGCTTCGGTTATTTCCGCCATCAGCCTGTTTTTTATTTTCAAACGAAACCCTGTGGTCTTTCGGAATTTGATACAAGACCCCAGGGTTCCGCGATCCTGTTGGTTCCCAAGTTTTACTGTGGCTTGTACTGAAAAGTTCGCTCCATACTAAGGCGAACTTGTCCGCTACTGAAATTGCGTGGCTGTCTTAGATGTGCCAGTTGTAATAAGATACCCTTACATAAGTGATATTTAAGTATAAATATCACAGCACATTCAGACTTACTGTCTGAAATGTAAATATTGGGTTATAAGTTATTATAATCCGCAAGGAAATCCGATTCGAATGTGAATACCGAATCCAAGAGGGGATCTAATTATAAGAGTATTATTAGATCAGTTTTATATTACATGTTTGTATGAGTAGTTTAGTTTTTTTTAATTATTTGATTATAGTTATTAACTCTAAACCACTCATAATATATTCACTATTAAACCAACCGTCTTGCAGCCACGTGTCCGGGATTATGTATTCACATATATAATTCAGGACTATTTAATCTCATTAACTAGTTTGCCCTAAGTTTAATATTAGTTAAACTATCAAGGAACAAATTACATTTGTTCCTAACCTAATTGCACGTTTCCTCACCTGCAAGTTTACAGTGTTAAGACGGACCACTGTTCGTTCCGTTCCGCTAGTTCACCAGCGGAGAGCGCGAGTTTAAGAGCCGCTCGGTCAACATGTCAACGGCCGGCGGGTCAATTGCGCAGGACTTAGTGAGGGAGGCCTTCCCTCACTTTCAACTACGTAGCGTGGACGTTGTTGTGGAGATGAAGCAGACCATGTGGACCGATATCATCACCATCCTCTAAAGTAAAACCACGGAGGAAGCTTTGGATGCGGTAAGTCGTTTTAAACGACTTTATATCGGTACACATCTGCACCCCGCGACATTGATGTCACGGTCGCCAACTCAACGCATACAGCAAGCGTTGAGTTTGTAAAGGTGCGGATACCGCCCTTACTGGCGAAGGGGGTGAACCCCTTCGGAGATGGTTCGCAGAAGTGGGGGATGCCATCTCTGCGCAAAAGATTGTTGACACACGTCAACAAGCTTATTTTGCTACAACATGCCTGGGCTGTCGTGTCAGGGAATGGGCGATGAGTCGCAGGTCAACCGACGACACTGCATTCCTGACTTATCAAGAATTGAAAGCTGAGCTTATGCGCAACTTCGAAGCTCCAGAAATGGAACTTAGACAAAAGCTCATTGAACTCCGGCAAGGTAAGCTTAGTTTACAAGGTTACGCTTAGAAGATCTAATATTTGTTATTGTGGTGTAGTCGCTCTCAGAAAATCTTCCTGAGACGCGAACACCCACGGGGTTCCCAGACGACTGACTACCGGAGGGGGTACTCCGTCCATCCGAGTCATGATCCGATCCGGCTTGAGGCCGGCTGGATCGGTCGCTTTCATCCGCTTGATCGCGACTGCTCGAATGTTGCATGTTAAAAGCTCACCTTGTGTACCCGTCAGTACTGGGTGGTTAGCTCTCCTGGTGGACCCTAGGGCGAAAAGTGTAAATCCGTCCAATAGGGAGATGAGGGTTAGGACTAGGGGTAGCTCCTGGGCGGAAATCGTCACCGGGGAGCTCGTCTGGCAATACACTTGAACTTTGTATAGTGCCGGCTGGACCGAGAATACTCGATCGGCCAGCTAAACAATAAGACACTTGAAGTTTGTATAGTGCCGGCTGGACCGAGAATAATCAATCGGCCAGCTAAACCAATAACAATGAAGGGCGAATCCAAATGTGTATATAAGGCAGATATAACTCCACACTCTTCCACAGAAGGCCAAAATGTCACCACTTCCCAATACTTAATACCGTGTTCAAAACACGGGCGACTTGAGGTGAGTATACGAAGTCGCCGCGACTCCCGGTCAGGGGACTTCCGGTGGGTTAACTTAACCTTCCCCGGGCAAACCAATAACAGCAAGAGAGGACCTTGTTAGCCCTCTGCCGTGAACCAATAAAAGCGACTTGCGTCTATGAAAGCGAAACGTATACTGATTTATCCTATGTCCAATACTCCCTTTGTGTAACCTACCTCAAATAACACGGCTGACCAGTCATGTACCTTACCCAACGCAACCCGGCTAACTCCGACTTTGTGTACCGGTCCGGCCGGTACACCAACCCCAAATGGTACCACCCGGCCGGTACACCGAACCCATATGATACCAGTCCGAATGGTACATTGTACCCGGCCGGCTCGGCCGGATAGCCACCCATCCGCGCCTCTCGGCCGCTGACGCTAGCAATCCCTTGGCAGCTTCTCCTACGATCCAGGTGCCTACTCCTTCCACTAGAACAATCCTCTTCTTTCAGGCTCCCTTCACTCCATCCTTACGAACAGTCCGCCATCTTGGCCGTCCGCCATCCGCGCCTCGGCCGTCAAACATCCATAGTCCTTCCGTCTGCTCAGCCCGCTTGTCCGACTATCCTCGCCCCTTGTCAGGTCCGCCGACTTGGTTTCCAGCCAGGCACCGCCCGACCGCTTGCAGGGGTGCCTGGCAGTCCCAGATTGCATCTTATTACTGACCGGTCTGGGCATCCGGCTTAGGGTGACATTTCAGCCAATCCGATGCGGGCATCCATCATCATTAGTCCGTTAACTTCTGGAGCACTTCACCACAGCCGCCCCTGAGCCTTGTCGCAGCCGCACAACGGTTGAGGCACGCGCTCATCACATTCCCCACACTTTGATTTTCACCGCCTCTATGTCTGAACGTGACAACGCCCCCATTGCTCCTGTGCCGGGCCACTCCCCTGCCAATACTCAGCCATCGGCCGTAGGACCGGATGCCCATCCGGCCGGCCCAGAGCATCGCTCCGGGCAGCCCGACCTGGCTGCTCTGCAAGCTCAAGTCGCTGCGCTGACCGCTCACGTAGCCAGCCTAGAGCAAGCAAACACCGAGTTGGCTGCGACCGCCCGACTGGCTAGCCAGCAAGCAGATGAATCCCGGGTCCGGGAAGTTCTGGCTACTTTTCAATCTCGCGACCGAATTGGCCGACTGGAAAGTGAGAACGCCGACCTTCTCCAAGCGAGAGATCGCCTCCAAAAACAGTCGGACTCACAGCGTGTCCTAAACCAGAAGGCCGTAGCTGCCTTGAAGCTCCAAAGTAAGTACCTTCCGCCTGTTCCGGTTCGCCTCCCCACTCACTCACTCCGTGTATGCTCTTAGACCAAAACGTCATGAACCTCCGCGTCTTGATGATCGAGTCCTTTCAGACCGCGCGTGAGTTGACGACGCGCTACGACAGCTATATTAAGCTCTCCAAACGATTGGAGGGCTCGCAGTTGAAACTGGGCAATTTGGAGTTTCGCCGGATCCGGCTTGCCAAAAAGCTGCCAAGTACCAGAAGGCGCTATATCAGTCGGTCGATGCATCGCCCGACCTTCAACGCCGAATCCGGGAGCTTGAGGCCGCATACGCTGAAACCCAATCGAGTGTGAGTGAAGCCCGGGAGGCGTTTACCACTGGCTGTTAACCTCGATAATACACTTTTCTTTCCATTTTTTTTACGTGAGTAACCGCTTGCTCGTCTTCCTCGTCTGACTTCTCCCATCCGGCACCATACTGATTCGAAGATAACTCCGAAAACCAATCCATCCGGCACCATACTGATTCGAAGATAACTCCGAAAACCCATCCATCCGGCACCATACTGATTCGAAGATAACTCCGAAAACCAATCCATCCTGCACCATACTGACTCGAAGATAACTCCGAAAACCCATCCATCCGGCACCATACTGATTCGAAGATAATTTCGAAAAAAGCTGATCGGACCCGACTAGCTCCATTCACTGATTGCTCGGCTGAGTGGTGATAGCTGGTCCGGCCGTGCCTGTTGCCCGGGAGCCGGGCGGATTAGTTCTCTGTCCTACCTTCTTCGTGGGTTTGCATGACCCCGAAGCGGTTCCGGCTCGCCCGCCGGCGATCGAACTCTCTCATTAAAAATCTCCGAAATTTATATCCAATTCGTCCACCCACGACCGCTCCTCGCAATTTTTCCACTGCACAAGAAACTCCCTGTGGATCCGTCCAAACCGGGTTTTCCGTCCGTTCCGTACATCCAAAATTCTTTCTACCTCGTACTCATCCGGGTCTAACGGCTTGTCCCAACTGTCCTCCGGCAGCAGAGCTTCATCGAAATCCAACCGGTCGCTTTCCCCCGTAAGGCGTATATTCGGGCGGTCCGGGAAATGCTTAACCAACTTCAACTTGGAAACATGTACTATTGGGAAAACGCTGTATTCCGTGCCGGCCGTGACCAGCTTAACTGCA
>MIQA02022726.1:0-12396 GCA_001887855.2 Sclerospora graminicola | reverse complement strand
TCAGAAAATATTGAGAATGAAGTGGACCACACATGGCCGTTGATTGGTGACGACGGAACACCCATCAACATAAGACGGTTGATGGGTGGGAAAGGCCGATCGCATTTACGATGAAAAGGTGGCGAACAACGGGTATTCGCGATGTGGAGAAATCAGCCAAGTACTGTCACTACGCCCAGTCCCAGACACTGATGGAACGGTGGAGATCACGATCATGATCGTGATCACAATTACTAAGTGAAGTTCCCGTGGATGTATAACGAGTTGGAAATACAGCAACTGTTGACATGACGCATCAGGGACAGCCATCTAGCCGATCTATGAACCGTGCAGTTGTTGAAGTTGATCATGACACGAAGTTTCGGCCCGATCGGCCGAGCCAACTGATTATGCCCAAGATATGAAGATCAGATGTGGAATGAAATGGGGCACGTGAAATGGCGAGTTGTGTGAGTGATGATGACCGATGGATTTGTCTGAGGATGACGTGACAAGGCCCGATTAGGCCCGATCAGCCGAGATCGGTGTGATATGGTTGCCCCGACAGGGTATGAAGGTCGGAAGTATTGCTGAGCAGATGAATAAAGTCGTTGCGATGATGACCCAGAGAGTTCCCGAGGTGATCAAGGGCTGATCGCCCTGATCACTGCCTGATCACTCGGCTGATCGCTATGCCGATCGTGATCAGGGCTGATCAGCCTCAAACCGGCGTCCAGACGCAAAGGCAGGTGAAGTTCTCAATTAAGTCGGGCTGGATATGAAGTGAACAAGTGTCAGAAGGGCAGATCTCAAGTGGTTTCCAAGTTGTTTATCGAAGATCGGGATGGTTGAAGATCGTTATAGAAGTCTGGTCGTGATCAGGGCAGAAGTGGTACAGATCAGCTTGAAGGTGCAGCCAGGATGGGCAAGGTGGTGCTATGCAACCGTGCGACGAAGTGAACAGGTTCGAAGTATAGATCAGGCATGAGTTGGTGTATGGTACACTAGGTATAGGACATTGCATATATAATAACAGGTTTTGATTTTCCCCCTAAGCAAAGAGTCGCTCCGCCACGTGTTGCGGTCATTGGGAGCACAGGGTTGACTAGTCCCCTCTTGCTCAACTAATTTCCGGTTAAGACGCGCTTAGACGCATTTTGGCTTACCGGATGACCCCCGACGGGTTTGTTTAGGTGATCGAACCTCACCCTCAACGCACACGTGTTTGGAACACGTCAATAATATTGGAAAAGGTTTTGTGGAGATAACGTTTGTGAATTACTGTGGAAGATCGTGGTTTGATCGCGTTTTCTTGGTTTCGTATTATCTCTCTCTCATTGGCTGGCCTGATCAGACGAACTTTCCTGATCAGTGCCTAGATACTGATTAAGTATCGACCCCAACCCGTTCTCCGGTGAAAATTTCCACCCGAGGACACCCCCCGTCTCGAGAAGGTCATCCCCTCCGACCTGATCAAGATCATCGTTTTCGTCACCGAGTCCACCTAAGTGAGTGTAACCACCCCTGATCAACGGGTACACAAGGTGAGATGAAGATAAACATAGATCCTGACGCGCATGAAGACCGGCCAGATGACCGGGAGGATCAGATCAGTCACCATAATGGTGATTCATCTGATTCTGATGCTGATCAGGATCGACGGAGTACCCCCTCCGATAGTTGGTCGTCCGGGTCAGTGGGTATCCGGATTCCGCCCAAGACTTCGGTCATGGATTTGGAAATCGGCTCCACCACAATGGTGCGCGTGCCCGGATTCGAACCAGGGATATCACCGTGATTCCTTTGATGATGAAAAAGATGTGAAAATCAAAGTGGAGGAAACTTTTTCGGGTGCATTGGAGGAAGGCGTATCGCCTCCGATGCTGTCCATATCTAAAGGAAGCGATGGTCGACCTGGTCTGGTGGAGTGCCAGGTCGAAATTAAAGATGAAACAACTCCCCACATGGCCCCGATCGGGGCCGATCTGGGTTATAGTAAAGTTGACTATAACCCAGGAAAGGACGAGAGTTTCACAAGTTCCTGGCTACCAACCGAGTGATGAAGATCATAAAACCCAAGATCATCAGGAAGCTTGAAGGTCGAGCGACCCGGCCGGTGATCACAGGCAGTCAACTTGATCTGATCAGGAACCTCTTGGCGCAGATCGACGAAGTTGGCTTCACTACTGGTGCTTTCGATGCGAATATGCTGTTCGATCTGGACCAAGGAACGATCAGAGAAGCTATGACAACTCTGTATGATCACCTTGCCTCGTTACTCGGGGCGAACCCCGTGGTCCAGTCGCCGATCGCGGATCCTTCACACCGATCACAGTTGGTTGAATATCCTATGGATATTGAGTCGATATATCAATCGTCATCACAATCTGGAGCGGCCTCCACCGACTCCTCGGTTGGGATCACACGTATGACGTTGGGCCCGAAAGGGATCAAGCAGATCGACCCCAAGATCGAGTCGCAGAACAGGAAAAGAAAGCCTGAACCTGGTCGAGTCAGATCGGACGATAGTTTTGAAGATGCTCTAGAAGTTCCACAGAACAATCCGACTCCAGCAGTGACCCTACCAATATGCCGGAGGTCCCAGAACAAATGAGAACCATGTTCGCGACTATGATGAACCGATTTGCGAGTGAACAATATGGATTACCTCAGTATACACCTGGGCAAGGACAACTATGGCGATCAGCATCGGACATGAATCAATCCGCTGAGAAACCGGTCAAGAAACCCGTGGACGTGGATATGGAATCAGTCCGATCAGCCGGAATTGTTCGATCGATATGCCAGGTCGGTCACCAAGATCGATTTCACAGATCACCCCCACGTAGTGATGTGGACATGGAGTCAGAAGGCGAGATCAGTCAGCATTTCGATCCGGATGATCTGGACATTGAGATGCCTCGTAGGACGAATATGGCCTCCGCGCAGGCATTTGACAGTGATTCCGGAACGATCACTCGAGTGCGAATGTCGGCGATCTCGGAATTGAAAGATTTTACCGGCAAGGATATGGATGATGATCAGGCTAGAGCTTGGTTGAGTCGGACTAAATCAGCCTTTTTGAGAGACAAGATACCGGAAGGTGAAAGATGTCTGATCTTCGCTGATCTAATGAAAGGTCCGGCCAAGAACTGGCTTAAGCAGCTGAGCCGAGAAGTGCGTTTGAAGTGGCCTCGATTGTGTGAAGAATTTGAAGAGCAGTATTGCAACTCGGGGGTGTCTGTCGCGAGACAGTATTACCACATGAAGAAAAGATCCGACGAGACGCCGATCGAATACTTACATCGGCTGAATGTTGCTGGTCTACGCGCGAAAATGCCGATCAAGGACCCACGACACCCGGATATAGCTCGCGAGCATGTTGAACACTTTATTGGCACTCTGGATAATCGTGATCTGGCTGATCAGCTAACCCTGCTCCGTATAAAGGACTCAGAGCAACTGGAACTGACTCTGAGGATGCTGCAGCGGGCCAAAAGTCGACAGCCCAAGGTCGAGGTAGGATCGAACCGGTACCGGTCAAAGCCACACCCTGATCAGGGCAAGATACCGGCAGCACGACCAGCCAGAGCAATTCGGATGATCACGAAGGAATCAGACAGTTCCGGTTCGGAAGAGGAAAGTGGTCAGTCAAGTCTGAGCTCGGACGAGGAACAGTATCGTCATATCTTTACGACGGAGCCAGTGTATCGCCCGAGATCATCGACTAACGGCATGGATGGACGGAAACCTGGTGGGATCCAACCTGATCAGGACCGATCTCGTAAGAAATGTGCGCATTGTGGGTCGACCAAACATGGAGATCGTGATTGTTGGAAAAGAATTACGTGTGGAAAATGTGATCGTAAAGGTCACCCTTCTGATCATTGCTTTTTCGTATGCAAAACTTGTGGGAAGCTTCATGACGCCGGTGCCTGCCCTATTGAAGAATTTTTCAATCTGATGCGCAAGTGGTATGTGCCGACTAAACATGCTGGTATGCTTCCACCAGATGTCGAGAAGATGTTAAACTAGATCGCTCGCCAGGTTGGAATCTGGTTCGAGCCGAGCGATCTATGTTCTGCATTTATGCATATGTCGGTAGCGGAGATAAGTTTGAGGAAAAGAAGATAACCGAAAATACATGTTCTAATTCAAATTGCATCGATCGATGTCCGATCTACAGTCTCAGAGTGGATGAATATTCCCGATCGGACGTGATCATGGAGTTGGATCTACTGCCCGGTGAATCCCGAGGATACTGGAAGTATCACTCTCCCGACAAGTGGTTTAAACAGGCAAAAGCTAATGGAAAGATCAACAACAAAAAAGCCACTATTCTATTTGACTCTGGGGCAGAAGTCTCGATCATCGACTCCGCCTTTGCTCGTAAGGTGGGATGTCGTATAGACAGTACCCAGAGGCAAGAATGTGTTGGGATCGGCGAAAGTTCATACATGACGGAAGGACGATCACGTGTTAAAATCACCTTGGCAGGATCCCTGGTCTACTATTTTAATGCTTGGGTTGGCCGGTTAGCCGGTCAAGACGCGATAGTTCCTCTGTTCGGATTGAAAATGTGCACATAGGATTTTTGTGGTGCACATAATATAAGCCAAGTTTACTGATTGGTCCATTTTGGCTGCCCCAGTCACCCCATAATTCTTAGCGGGAACTGGCATAAAGCCAGGGTTATCAAAAAGATTTTAAATTTGATGATTAAAAATATTTTTTATTAAAATTAAAGGTGTTTTAAGCCAAGAGCGTGGGAAACTTACCGCAATCCTTTATCGTGAGGAAGATGGCTAATGTGAGAGATTTGAGATATGAGAGGCCGTGGAAAGAAGAGAAATCGGGCATGGCCATGAAGGCAGCCGTTTGCAGGAATGTGAGCGACGACACGGCGTCGAAGATGTCGGCGGGAAGCAGGAGCATGGAACTCGTGAATTCGTTCTCAACGTGTCTACAAAGAGCAAAGGGAGCGTATAAAGATCTTTTGCTTTAGGATCTGAATGTGGAATAAGTTAGGATGGAGACGCACAAGTATTCGACTGTGAAAATTCGTGGATCCACGGTGTAAATTCTTGAATGTGCGTATACTCGAGGGAACTGCAACTTTAGAATGTGGATTTTATGGCGTTACGTACAGAGGTTAGCACTGTCGCGAGATATACCATATAAAATGATAGATATCTATTTATATACCATATAAAATGATACTCGCGCGAATGTCGCGAGAATGGATTTCGAACGGGTTTAGCTAGTTCTGGATGTAAGCGCTTCTTCATGCACACAACTCGACGCTGTCGCTCTTTTAAAACCACGTGTTGCATATCATGAAACTGCATATTGCCATCTGAGTCACGTTGCAGTGACGCAAAGAGCGCTTCAATGTCGCGTGGGGTGTACTGTGGAAAACGATTGAGCAAGTGAAGCACTTCCGGTAACTGACAGCGGCATAACAGATGCATGTTCGAGCCTTTGTGTGTGCACCTTGATATTAGAATACTTCAATAAAAAATCCAGCTCGTGCGCAGCCGGTGTAGCTTGTGTACTACAGCGAAGTCAAAGCTTTCGAGGTGCATCTTTGGCGAATCAAACTCGTAGACAAGAGCTAAAGCCTTCGGTCTAGGTTTTACTGTGTGCAGGACCTACAATTTGCAACAGGTCAGCAACAGCGTTTGGCTTCCCCACGCCCAGTACCAAAGCTGGACCACTAATCAGTGCTTGAACGGCATGTTCCTCGATCTCAAAGTCTTCCGCTGCCCCACAACTGTTTGTCGTCTGATCAAGAGTTGGTTCATGCACTCTTCCTGATCCTTCACCACCAGTAAATATACCGTCATTTGTTTGCTCCGCTGACGGTCGATACATGGCGCTATGAGAATTACAGACTTCAAAAACGAATTGACGTGCTAGGTGAACCAACGCCTGGCGTTTCACTACAAATCCATGCTGTTTGAGCTCTCGACACACAGCTTCATCGTGTTCTAGTGCGTCTGCCTGTAGCACCAACGCACTGAGCTGGATGGGTTGTGAGCTATGAGCACCAAGAGGTGCGAATCTAGGTGTTCTAGTCTGCTGTTTCGCTTTATTCATCACACTTTGCGCTAGGATTGGCCTTATGAGCCTGTACAAGAGTCTATTTGCAGACTATCACCATATATAGCTCAACAATTGATGTGTGTAGCTGAAACATTAAATGTCACCTTCTTCATCACTTATAACGCTATCTCTCACTATTGACAGCAGTCATTCAGCTTCATCCGCTTAGGTAGCGAGAGCACAGCCAACCCGCGGCTTGCGGGATTTCGTGCCCCAATCAAAGACAGTGTAGTAGTTGCGCATGAAGACGTCGCCCAAGATCCACAGCGGACCAGTAGGGGCCGGAACGTCAATGCCCATGAAGGCAAAAAGACAGATTGGGCCGTTTTTCAATGTGTACACACTCTTGGTCAAAGTAAATGATTTTCCATTCAGTACAAATGAAATATCAGGCACCGAGGCGGAGCATCTAATGAGGTACTCGCCCATAATGAATTTGTGTGCTCCCACCAGGGCTGCCAGCTTTGCCACTTGATCTTTCGGACCAGCAATGAGAGATGACCCTGAGTCCATGATGGCAGTTTTAACCGTCGTCAGCTTTTCTCCATTTGACTACACAGCATCAATCTCCACTGTCCAATAACTGGCACTACTAACGTCCATGTAGACTAATTCCCCCTAGTAGTGCGACTTGTCGATACCTCCAAGTGTTAGCTCGCCATCTTTCGGGTCTCCAAGATAGAAAGCAAACATGGGCTCATCCAGAAGCCCATTCTGGATCATTCGATGGAACGGCGTCTTGAGGTGGTCAACACTAATACTGTCAAAGGCCAAGCCAAAGAGTCCATCGAACTTTCCCAAGTAGCAAGCTGGGCCCAAACCTTTAGTGACATTTACCTCAGCAATGAATTGGTCAGGCACTTTGAGACCACTCAGCTCCAACATGTCCTGGGACAAGAAGCCAGACACGGGTCCACTACCATACATGAATTTAAATGCTAATCCATTGGCCTTGTACGTACTCGACTTATCGTGGTCGTAGATGTGATGGGATCCGAATTCCTTATTCGGTCCCACAAGTTACTCAGTCCCGTATCGAAAATGACAGGGAAAGGTTGAGACGGCGATGCAATGGAGATTGAACCATAATATTGTGCGTTCTGGAAATCACGGATGACTACGTTAGCAGTGTCATTCACAACGACGTCCTGTAGTTCGTGGAAGTCTGTGAACGGGCTCCAGACGACAGGCCGGTTTGAAAGAGCGGCCAAAGTAATTCGGAGGATTCACTGAGATAAAAATGACCATCATTCCTCATAGATAATTCTCATTGGCTAAAAACTTTGCGAGTGAGAATCTATGCTCAAAAAACCTCGCCCACGAAAACGCCATTTCGCACGCCCTTGAACAACGTAGGACAAAACGGAATAATGGAGCACATAGGGCAGAAAAAGGCGTTTCTAAAAATCTAGTTTTTGTATAATATCGCCAAAAAGCCAGAGATTTAGGAAGGGTTTTGACGGGGGCAAAAAATGAAGACTATAAAAAGCTATGTTTTGTCTCAGAAAACGCCCGAATAGCGCTGCAAAAAATACAACGATGATGTCGCGTGTCTCAGCTACATTTTTCCAACTTTCGCGTTAAACGATAGAGGGGTTGGAGAATGGCACCAATTTGTAGTAGTGCACATTCTCCGCCCGAACAGAGGAAGTACTGGGTATGGATTTTATGGTACCAGCCGGTATACGACTTGACCTGTCTCATGGAACCCTGACTCTGCCAGATGTGGTGCAGATTCAGTTATCCGGCCGACGACCTTTATATGGTACTCATGTACGGATGCTAAAGATGGGTCAGTACGAGAACATCGGGGTGTCCAGATCGGTCGATGTCATGATTCGGCCGAGCGATCGGCAACAGAAATTGTGGTTAACCCGTGGTGAACGATGGGTACCAACGTTCGTTAAAGGTATCGGCAGATCAAGTTACATCAGGGTCACGAATATATCCGATCAGCCGCTGATCGTCCATGAAGACATGATCTTAGGGATGTGGCTACCCGAAGGGAAAGTACCTCGACAGATCGGGTATGTCTCAGTGGGATCACGAAGATACATTGAATGGCAGAATCTGGCTTATCAGGCCACCACGGACCTGATCAGTGACGAAGACTTAGCGGATGAAGATACTTCACCTATGGTCGAGAAGCCGGAATATTCTACGCCGACCAAGCTGCTGATCAGGAGACCACCGATCGAAGCGACAGGGGAAAGCCGGGTCAAAAAAGGTCCACAAATATTGAGTATTATTAGACCCGGCTCACCGAAAACAGCGGATCCAGAAAGCGGAAATGACGGTGAGGAGTTCAGGAACGATCATGAGAAGGAAAAGGAGGATGAATCTGCCGAAGTCATTACGGAGGAAAGTGAACCCGAAGTAGATCATCAGTCGGGTGACTTACAAGGAGCGACTCAAGATGATACCGATCAGGAAAAGGCAGATCAGGTAGATGAACAAGTGTGTATACATGAAGGTGGTGATCAGTACATTGAAGGTATCGAGAAGCAGATGGCTGTTTTACCGGAAGTATCGCCCAATATGCCAGAAGTCACCATGGAAGATCTACAGGTCGGTGATCCCGAAGTGAACACTCCCGAGCAGATCGATCAGCTAAAGAAGATCATCTGGAAAAGGCGCCACTTACTGATGGGGAAAGGTAACGCCCTACCCCCAGCCGCATTCGGAGCTGTTTGTGATATAGACGTGGGAAAATGCGAGGCCGATCGCTCAGCGTTGTCGTAAAGTTGCACCTCAATACCGGGAAAAGTTATCCGATTTGATCAAGGGTTTGCTGAGTACAAAGATCATCCGACCATCAACATCGCAGTGGGCATCACCGATCGTGATCGTGATTAAGAAGAATGGGGTCGATATTCGATTGTGCATCGACTATAGAATGGTGAATCGCCTCACGAATGATGGTCTATCCGATGCCCCTGATCAATGATTTATTAGAAGATCTGGATAAAGTTTTATGGTTTTGTTTATGGCTAGTGGTTTCTGGGTGGTTTCGATGACTGATCGTGCTCGAGGGATCTCGGCTTTCGTTACACCTTTCGGACTTTTCGAATGGAATCGGATGCCGTTTGGATTAAAGAATGCTCCACAGATCTATCAGAGGCTGATCGACAATGCTCTCTATGGTTATTTCAAGATCAGTGCTGATCGGGAAGCCACTGATCTACACGATGTGTTTACGGAAGGTGAACCAGACCAAGATCAGGGCCGATCAGTGTTGGGAAGGCGATCATACATAGATGACATCTTGGTCACAGCAACATCCTGGGATATGCTATGCGATAAGGTCGAACGACTCCTGAACACCTGCGAGCGCTGGAATTTATTGATCAGTGTGGTCAAGAGTTTCTGGGGTCAACCCAAGGTCGCTTACCTCGGCCATAACGTGTCCATCCAAGGTTTGGAGGCAAACCCGAAGGATCTGGCCGCTCTCAGCAACTTACCTTTTCCCCGATCACTGAAGGCCATGCAATCCTTCCTCGGATCTCTGAATTATTATAGCCGATTTATCGAAGACTTCTCGATTTACGCCGCTATACTATATGAACTGAAGGAAGTTGATTATCATGGGCTACGAGAACGTGATCGGGTAGGAAGATCACCAATTGAGACTGATCACGAAGTTGAAGTTACTGAAACGGATCTCAAGACTAGATCACTGATCGATCGAACTGATCCAAGGGCAGAGGACCATATGAAGCGAGCAATGGTAGCTTTCAGTATGTTGAAGGCGAAGATGATCTCGACGCCGATATTGAAACATTTCGATCCGGAGAAGATTCCCGTGGTGATCCTATATGCCAGTAAATGGGCAATATCAGCCGCACTGGTCCAAGATCACGATGGATTTTATTGCCCGGTGACGTTCACAAGCCGAACATTAAAACCGAATGAAGTCAACTATGGTATTGTGGATAAGGAGGTGCTAGCATTATTGCGTGTATTGGATGTTTGCTACTCTATGCTGGTAACTAGATCAATTAAGGTATTATCCAGGCGATCTAGTTTGGCGTGGTTACTATCCGCGAGTGGTTTAGATGGAAGACTGGGGCGATGGGCAGCGGTGTTATCTCAGTGGACTTTAGAGATCATTAAGTGCACCAAGGGCGAAGAAGAAATCCTTGGGACATTAGCAGCCAGCATCACGCCCCGATCAGAGGTCGATGAAGCCCTGATCGAGGTCGCTCCTCGGAAGCAACCACGTGAATCGATCACTATACCCCCACCGATCGTCGGCTCGGATGAAGATCTGATCGTTGTAAGTTTCGACGGATCAGCGAGTGTGAAGAAAGGTGTGGGGGCGTATAGCGCGTTGTTATGGAAACTGCCTGAATGGACTGTTATATCGGCCGGTTCAGATTATACTCCAGGTATCACGGTCAATGAGGCCGAATATCGCGGTCTGCTGCTAGGTTTGGATCTCTTGCAAGAGCAAAAGATCGGAAGAGTAATCATATGCGGAGATTCAAACCTGGTAATTCGGCAGATCACTGGAGAGATCGATTGTAAAGCACCACGTTTGAAGTTGCTGAACGATCGCGTTACGTGGATGGCCAAGGCATGATCTTTTACATGTGAAACGTGATTGGAATCGGAGTGCAGATCACCTAGCCACTATGGCCATGCGTGATCAGACCGGATCAATTTTTTTGATCAAGCATTGCTGGGGGAATTTGTGGAGATCAATAGGCTGCCTGAGCTGATTCGTGTGGAAGATGAAAAGGAAGCAGCCCAGATCTCGATCATGACAAGATCGCGAACCAGATCACCACCTAACAGATCACTCTCTCGAGAAAGCCTAACAGAAGAAATAGTACAGGAGATGCGGATCGAAAGAATTCTCAAGGCACAAGACGAGGAAAAATGGATCGTTGATTTGAAAGCGTTTCTAAAGGGTGATCTGGAGAAGTTGAGTCAGAGTGAAGCAAAAGATTGTGCCAAGATCGCGTCCAACTACGAGATCGACGAAAATGATCTATTGTTTTACTATGTTCAAGCTGATCAGGCCGATGCAGATCTGGACCGATCGGCAAGGCTCGTGATCCCGGAGACTTTACAAGCTGATATCTTACACCATTATCACGTCAGTTTGGAGGGTGGCCACCAGGGCGTAGGTCGAACGTATCACAGGATCCGTAAACATTTTCATTGGAGAGGTTTATATCGAAGTATACAAAAGTTTGTTGGGACATGTACGGATTGTGAAACCGGAAAAGGTATGCCAAACATCCGGGGAAGATCACCTGGAAATATCCAGGCGACCTACCCTTTCCAAGTGATAGCGATGGATCACATACCGTCCCTGCCAAAATCGTTCAAGGGCAATACAGAGTTGCTGATCTGGATTGATCTGTTCACGGGATTGGTGATCGCGAAAGCGGGATCTACCCGAACAGCCCAACAAGTCGCTTGCAGTTACGAAGAATGTGTTTTTCGACGGTTTGGAGCCAGTGAAGTGATCAGGCATGATCATGAACCAGGTTTCATGGCCGAAGTTTTCGATCATTCAATCAGATGCTTGGCTTGAAACAGAGCGCGACCATGGCATACCGTCCGCAGGCGAATGGTAAGGCCGAACGTATGGTACAGACGCTAACCAGAGCTATCAAGATGTATGTCGCGGACTCCGCTCAACAAGATTGGGATGAATATGCAGAGAGACTGGTGTTTGCGTTGAATTCCTCTTTCGATCGGATCAGGGGAGATACTCCTTTCTACTTGGCGTATGGTTGGGACCCACGATCTACCATCGAGTCGGTGATCCCTGTTGGATGTACCCGAGGTCGAGATCGCGAAGCTCGTCGATGGCGTATGGGACTCCAGCGTCACTACCAACATGCGCGGGAACAAGTCAACGAACGATTGCGGAGGGCCATCCAAGAAAGAGCTGATCGGAACAATGATCAGGCCGATTCGCATAATATCGAGCCGGGATCAAGGGTTTGGCTTTACTTGGATCGCGTGAAAGAAGGATATGCCAAGAAGTTAGCGCATCTGTGGCATGGACCGTTCCGTATAGCCGAACTGATCGGTGATCATGCCGCTCGGCTGATTACTGCAGGTACCGATTATGGAATTTTCCCGATCGTCCATTTGTCGAAGCTGAAACTGGTTCGGGAATACCCCGGTCGGCCTAAAACCAGGCTGTCATGCGATGATCAGCCAAGGTTTGACTTCGACGAAGCTCTCTTGCCCGAAGACAGTTGGGAAAGAGCGTTGGACCCGAACGAATTCGAAGTGGAGAAGGTTTTGGATACCCGATCAGGCAAGAGGACCCGATTTGGCCGAACCCAT
>MIQA02022724.1:0-18255 GCA_001887855.2 Sclerospora graminicola | reverse complement strand
GTTATGGCCGAGGTAAGCGACCTTGGGTTGACCCCAGAAACTCTTGACCACACTGATCGACAAATTCCAGCGCTCGCAAGTGTCTAGGAGTCGTTCGACCTTATCGCATAGCATATTCCAGGATGTTGCTATGACCAAGATATCATCTATGTATGATCGCCGTCCCAACACGGATCGGCCCTGATATTGGTCTGGCTCACCTTCCGTAAACACATCATGTAGATCAGTGGCTTCCCGATCAGCACTGATCTGGAAATACCCATAGAGAGCATTGTCGATCAGCCTCTGGTAGATTTGTGGGGCATTCTTTAATTCAAACGGCATCCGATTCCATTCAAAAAGCCCAAAAGGTGTAACGAAAGCCGAGATCTCTCGAGCGCGATCAGTCATCGAAACCACCCAGAAACCACTAGCCATATCCAGCGAACAAACCATAAAACTTTATCCAGATCTTCTAATAAATCGTTGATCAGGGGTGTGGTAAAGCGATCGGAAAATATTGGGACTGAAGTGAACCACACATGGCCGTTGATTGGTGACGATAGAACACCCATCAACATATGACGGTTGATGGGTGGGAAAAGGCTGATCACAGTAAAAGGAAAAGGTGGCGGACAACGGATATTCACGATGTGGAGAAATCAGCCAAGTACTGTCGTTAAGCCCAGTCCCAGATACTGATGGAATGATGGAGATCACGATCACGATCGTTATTACGGTTACTAAGTGGAGTTCCGTGGATGTAATATGAGAAGAGTAACTGTTGACATGACGTGTCAAAGGCAGGCGTCTAGCCGATCTATGAATGGTATAATGGTTGAAGTTGATCATGACACGAAGTTACGGCCTGATCAGCCTGTTATGCCCGAGCAATGAAGATTAAATGTGGAATGAAGTCGGGCATGTGGAGTGACAGGTTGTGTGAGTGATGATAACCTATGGTTTGTCCGAAGATGACGTGGCAAGGCCTGATCAGGCCTGATCAGCCGAGATCGGAGCTATATGGTTGTCCTGACGGGGTATAAAGGTCGGAAGTATGGCTTGGAAGATGAATTGAGTCGTGATGATGATGACCCAGAGCGTTCCCGAGGTGATCAAGGGCTGATCAGGCCTGATCACTCGGTTGATCACTGTGCCGATCGTGATCAGGGCTGATCAGCCTCGGATCAGCGTTCAGATGCAAAGGCAAGTAAAGTTCTCGGTTTAGCCGGGCGGAATATGAAGTGGGCAGGTGTCAGAAGAGCAGATTCCAAGTGGTTTCAAGGTCGTTTGTCGAAGATCGGGACAGGTTGAAGATCTTTCGAAGAGTCGGGTCGTGATCAGGGCAGAAGTGGTACAGATCAGCTTGAAGGTGCAGCCAGGATGGGCAAGGTGGTGTTACGCAACCGTGCGACGAAGTAAATAGGTTCGAAGTATAGGTCAGGTATGAGTTGATGTACGGTAAACAGGTATAGGACATTGCATATATAATAAAAAGTTTTGATTTTTCCCCTAAAGCAAAGAGTCGCTCCGCCACGTGTTGCGGTCATTGGGAGCACAGGGTTGATTATTCCCGTCTTGCTCAACTATTTCTCGGTTAAGACGCGCTTCGACGCATTTTGGCCGGAAGACCCCCGACGGGTTTGTTTTAGGTGATCGAACCTCACCCTCAACGCACACGTGTTTGGAACACGTCAATAATATTGGAAAAGGTTTTGTGGAGATAACGTTTGTGGATTACTGTGGAAGATCGTTGTTTGATCGCGTTTTCTTGGTTTCTTATTATCTCTCTCTCATTGGCTGGCCTGATCGGACGAACTTTCCTGATCAGTGCCTAGATACTGATTAAGTATCGACCCCAACCCGTTCTCCGGTGAAGATTTCCACCCGAGGACACCCCCTGTCTCGAGAAGGTCATCCCTCCGACCTGATCAAGATCATCGTTTTCGTCACCGAGTCCACCTAAGTGAGTGTAACCACCCCTGATCAACGGGTACACAAGGTGAGATGAAGATAAACATAGATCCTGACGCGCATGAAGACCGGCCAGATGACCGGGAGGATCAGATCAGTCACCACAATGGTGATTCATCTTATTCTGATGCTGATCAGGATCGACGGAGTACCCCCTTCGATAGTTGGTCGTCCGGGCCAGTGGGTATCCGGATTCCGCCCAAGACTTCGGTCATGGATTTGGAAATCGGCTCCACCACAATGGTGCGCGTGCCCGGATCACTTGGTGACTCAGGATATCACCGTGATTCCTTTGATGATGAAAAAGCTGTGAAAATCAAGTGGAGGAAACTTTTTCGGGTGTATTGGAGGAAGGCGTATCGCCTCCGATGCTGTCCATTTCTAAAGGAAGCGATGATCGACCTGGTTTGGTGGAGTGCCAGGTCGAGATTAAAGATGAAATAACTCCCCACGTGGCCCCGATCGGGGCCGATCTGGGTTATAGTAAGGTTGACTATAACCCAGGAAAGGATCGAGGTGTTAACCTTGATCCTATGCATAAGAAGAAAATGGAAAAAGACAGAAAAAACATGGGGGCGGATCATTGCGATCCACCTAAAAAATATGTGAAACTTAAGCCGAAGATCTTCGAGGAAGACGAAGAGAAGATCGAACCAGCCGAGAAGACCACTGTCCAAGATGTGGAACGACTGTTCTATCTTCGAGAGTTTCACAAGTTCCTGGCTACCAACCGAGTGATGAAGATCATTAAGCCTAAGATCATCGGGAAGCTTGAAGGTCGAGCGACCCGGCCGGTGATCACAGGCAGTCAACTTGATCTGATCAGGAACCTCTTGGCGCAGATTGACGAGTTTGGCTTCACTACTGGTGCCTTCGACGCGAATATGCTATTCGATCTGGATCAAGAGACGATCAGCGAATCTATGACACTCTGTATGATCATCTTGCCTCGTTACTAGGGGCGAACCCAGTGGTTCAGTCGCCGATCGCGGATCCTTCGCACCGATCACAGTTGGTTGAGTATTCTATGGATATTGAGTCGATCTATCAATCGTCATCACAATCTGGAGCGGCATCCACCGACTCCTCGGTTGGGATTACACGTATGACGTTGGGCCTGAAAGGGATCCAGCAGATCGACCCCAAGATCGAGTCGCAGAACAGGAAGAGAAAGCCTGAACCTGGTAGAGTCGGATCGGACGATAGTTTTGAAGATGCTCAGGAAGTGCCACAGACCAATCTGACCTCCAACACTGGTCATACCAACATGCCGGAGGTCCCAGAGCAATTAAAAACCATGTTCGCGACTATGATGAACCGATTTGTGGGTGAACAATATGGATTGCCTCAGTACACACCTGGACAAGGACAACCATGGCGATCAGCATCGAACATGAATCAGTCCGCTGAGAAATCGGTCAAGAGACCCGTGGGCGTGGATATGGAATCAGTCCGATCAGCCGGAATTGTTCGTTCGATATGCCAGGCCGATCACCAAGATCGATTTCACCGATCACCCCCACGGAGTGATGTGGACATGGAGTCAGAAGGTGAGATCAGTCAGCATTTCGATCCGGATGATCTGGACATTGAGATGCCTCGTAGGGCGAATATGGCCTCCGCGCAGGCATTTGACAGTGAATCCGGAACGATCACCCTAGTGCGAATGTCTGCGATCTCGGAATTGAAAGATTTTACCGGCAAGGATATGGATGATGATCAGGCCAGAGCTTGGTTAAGTTGGACTAAGTCAGCTTTTCTGAGGGACAAGACACCGGAAGGTGAAAGATGCCTGATCTTCGCTGATCTAATGAAAGGTCCGGCCAAGAACTGGCTTAAACAGCTGAGTCGAGAAGTGCGTTTAAAGTGGCCTCGTTTGTGTGAAGAGTTCGAAGAACAATATTGCAATTCGGGGGTGTCTGTCGCTAGGCAGTACTACCGCATGAAGAAAAGGTCCGATGAGACGCCGATCGAGTACTTACATCGGTTGAATGTTGCTGGTCTACGCGCGAAAATGCCGATCAAGGACCCACGGCACCCGGACATAGCCCGTGAACATGTCGAACACTTCATTGGGACTCTGGATAATCGCGATCTGGCCGATCAGCTAACCCTGCTCCGTATAAAGGACTCTGAACAACTGGAACTGACTCTGAGGACGCTGCAGCGGGCCAAGAGTCGACAGCCCAAGGCCGAGGTAGGATCGAACCGGTACCGGTCAAAGCCACACCCTGATCAGGGCAAGATACCGGCAGCCCGACCAGCCAGAGCGATTCGAATGATCGTGAAGGAATCAGACAGTTCGGTCTCTGAAGAGGAAAGTGGTCAGTTGAGTCTGAGCTCGGACGAGGAACAGTACCGTCATATCTTTACGACGGAACCAGTGTATCGCCCGAGATCATCGGCTAATGGCATGGACGGACGGAAACCTGGTGGTATTCAACCTGATCAGGACCGATCTCGTAAGAAATGTTTGCATTGTGGGTCGACCAAACATGGAGATCGTGATTGTTGGAAAAGAATTACGTGTGGAAAATGTGATCGTAAAGGTCACCCTTCTGATCATTGTTTTTTCGTGTGCAAGACCTGTGGGAAGCTTCATGACGCCGGCGCCTGCCCTATTGATGATTTTTTTAATCTGATGCGCAAGTGGTATGTGCCGACTAAACATGCTGGTATGCTTCCACCAGATGTTGAGAAGATGTTAAACTAGATCGCTCGCCAGGTTGGAATCTGGTTCGAGCCGAGCGATCTACGTTCTGCATTTATGCATATGACGGTAGCGGAAATCAGTTTGAGGAAAAGAAGATAACCGACAATACATGTTCTAATTCAAATTGCATCGATCGGTGTCCGATCTACAGTCTCAGGGTGGATGAATATTCCCGATCGGACGTGATCATGGAGTTGGACCTACTGCCCGGTGAATCCCGAGGATACTGGAAGTATCACTCTCCCGACAAGTTGTTTAAACAGGCTAAAGCTAATGGAAAGATCAACAATGAAAAAGCCACTATTCTATTTGACTCTGGGGCGGAAGTCTCGATCATCGACTCCGCCTTTGCTCGTAAGGTGGGATGTCGTATAGACAGTACCCAGAGGCAAGAATGTGTTGGGATCGGCGAGAGTTCATATATGACGGAAGGACGATCACGTGTTAAGATCACCCTGGCAGGATCCCTGGTCTACTATTTAATGCTTGGGTTGGCCGGTTAGCCGGTCAAGACGCGATATTGGGGATGGATTTTATGGTACCAGCCGGTATACGACTTGACCTGTCCCATGGAACCCTGACTCTGCCGGACGAAGTGCAGATTCAGTTATCTGGCCGACGACCTTTGTATGGCACTCATGTACGGATGTTAAAAATGGGTCAGTACGAGAACATTGGGGTGTCCCGATCAGTCGATGTCATGATTCGGTCGAGTGATCGGCAACAGAAATTGTGGCTGACCCGTGGTGAACGATGGGTGCCAACGTTCGTTAAAGGTATCGGCCGATCAAGCTACATCAGGGTCACGAATATATCCGATCAGCCGCTGATCCTCCACGAAGACATGATCTTAGGGATGTGGTTACCTGAGGGGAAAGTACCTCGACAGATCGGATATGTTTCGGTAGGATCACGACGATACATTGAATGGCAGAATCTGGCTTATCAAGCCACCACGGACATGATCAGTGACGAAGACTTAGCGGATGAAGATACTTCACCTATGGTCGAGAAGCCGGAGTATTCTACGCCGACCAAGCTGCTGATCAGGAGGCCACCGATCGAAGCGACAGGGGAAGGCCGGGTCAAAGAAGGTCCACAGATATTGAGTATAATTAGGCCCGGCTCACCGAAAACAACGGATCCAAATAGTGGAAATGACAGTGAGGAGTTCAAGAACGATCATGAGAAAGAACAGAAGGATGAACCAGCCGAAGTCATCACGGAGGAGGGTGAACCCGAAGTAAACCATCAGTCGAGTGACGTACAAGGAGCGACTCAAGATGACGCCGATCAGAAAAAGGCAGATCAGGTGGACGAGCAAGTGTGTATACACGAAGGTGGCGATCAGTACATTGAAGGTATCGAGAAGCAGATGGCCGTTTTACCGGAAGTATCGCCCAATATGCCAGAAGTCACCATAGAAGATCTACAGGTCGGTGATCCCGAAGTGAACACTCCCGAGCAGATCGATCAGCTAAAGAAGATCATCTGGAAGAGGCGTCACTTACTGATGGGGAAAGGTAACGCCCTACCCCCAGCCGCATTCGGAGCTGTCTGTGATATAGACGTGGGAAATGCAAGGCCGATCGCTCAGCGTTGTCGTAAAGTTGCACCTCAATACCGGGAAAAGTTATCCGATTTGATCAAGGGTTTGCTGAGTACAAAGATCATCCGACCATCAACATCGCAGTGGGCGTCACCTATCGTGATTGTGATTAAGAAGAATGGGTTTGATATTCGATTGTGTATCGACTATAGAATGGTGAATCGCCTCACGAAGTTGATGGTCTACCCGATGCCCCTGATCAATGATTTATTAGAAGATCTCGATAAAGTTTTATGGTTTTGTTCGCTGGATATGGCTAGTGGTTTCTGGGTGGTTTCGATGACTGATCGCGCTCGAGAGATCTCGGCTTTCGTTACACCTTTTGGGCTTTTTGAATGGAATCGGATGCCGTTTGGATTAAAGAATGCCCCACAGATCTACCAGAGGCTGATCGACAATGCTCTCTATGGGTATTTCCAGATCAGTGCTGATCGGGAAGCCACTGATCTACATGATGTGTTTACGGAAGGTGAGCCAGACCAAGATCAGGGCCGATCAGTGTTGGGAAGGCGATCATACATAGATGATATCTTGGTCACAGCAACATCCTGGGATATGCTATGCGATAAGGTCGAACGACTTCTGAACACCTGCGAGCGCTGGAATTTGTCGATCAGTGTGGTCAAGAGTTTCTGGGGTCAACCCAAGGTCGCTTACCTCGGCCATAACGTATCGATCCAAGGTTTGGAAGCAAACCCGAAAGATCTGGCCGCTCTCAGCAACTTACCTTTTCCCCGATCACTGAAGGCCATGCAATCCTTCCTCGGATCTCTGAATTATTATAGCAGATTTATCGAGGACTTCTCGATTTATGCCGCTATACTATATGAACTGAAGGAAGTTGATTATCATGGGCTACGAGAACGTGATCAGGTAGGAGGATCACCAATTGAGACTGATCACGAAGTTGAAGCTACTGAAACGGATTTCAAGACTGGATCACCGATTGATCGAACTATGCCAGGGTCAGAAGACCACATGAATCGAGCTATGGTAGCCTTCAGTATGTTAAAGGCGAAGATGATCTCGACGCCGATACTGAAACACTTCGATCCGGAGAAGATTCCCGTGGTGATCTTATATGCCAGTAAATGGGCAATATCGGCCGCACTGGTCCAAGATCACGATGGAGTTTATTGCCCGGTGACGTTCACAAGCCGAACATTAAAACCGAATGAAGTTAACTATGGTATTGTGGATAAGGAGGTGCTAGCATTATTGCGTGTGTTGGATGTTTGCTACTCTATGCTGGTAACTAGATGAATTAAGGTATTATCCAGGCGTTCTAGTTTGGCGTGGTTATTGTCCGCGAGTGGTTTAGATGGAAGACTGGGGCGATGGGCTGCGGTGTTATCTCAGTGGACTTTGGAGATCATTAAGTGCACCAAGGGCGAAGAAGAAATTCTTGGAACGCTGGCAGCCAGCATCACGCCCCGATCAGAAGTCGATGAAGCCTTGATCGAGGTGGCTTCTCGGAAGCAACCACGTGAATCGATCACTATACCCCCACCGATCGTCGGCTCGGAGGAAGATCTGATCGTTGTAAGTTTCGACGGATCAGCGAGTGTGAAGAAAGGCGTGGGGGCGTATAGCGCGTTGTTATGGAAACTGCCTGAATGGACTGTTATATCGGCCGGTTCAGATTATACTCCAGGTATCACGGTCAATGAGGCTGAATATCGTGGTCTGCTGCTAGGTTTGGATCTCTTGCAAGAGCAAAAGATCGGAAGAGTAATCATATGCGGAGATTCAAACCTAGTAATTCGGCAGATCACTGGAGAGATCGATTGTAAAGCGCCGCGTTTGAAACTACTGAACGATCGCGTTATGAAAACTTTACGTAGGTGGCCAAGACATGATCTTTTGCATGTGAAACGTGATTGGAATCGGAGTGCAGATCACCTAGCCACTACGGCTATGCGTGATCAGGCCGGATCAATAATTACCGATCAAGCACTGTTGGAAGAACTGGTGGAGATCAATAGGCTGCCTGAGCTGATCCGTGTGGAAGATGAAAAGGAAGCAGCCCAGATCTTGATTACGACGAGATCACGAACTAGATCACCACCCAACAGATCACTCTCTCGAGAAAGCCTGACAGAAGAAATAGTACAGGAGATACGGATCGAAAGAGTTCTCAAGGCTCAAGACGAGGAAAAATGGATCGTTGATCTGAAGGCGTTTCTAAAGGGTGATCTGGAGAAGCTAAGCCACAGTGAAGCAAAAGATTGTGCCAAGATCGCGTCCAACTACGAGATCGACGAAAATGACCTATTGTTTTACTATGTTCAAGCTGATCAGGCCGATGCAGATTTGGACTGATCGGCAAGGCTCGTGATCCCGGAGACTATACAAGCTGATATCTTACACCATTATCACGTCAGTTTAGAGGGTGGTCACCAGGGCGTAGGCCGAACGTATCACAGGATCCGTAAACATTTTCATTGGAGAGGTTTATATCGAAGTATACAAAAGTTTGTTGGGACATGTACGGATTGTGAAACTGGAAAAGGTATGCCAAACATCCGGGGAAGATCACCTGGAAATATCCAGGCGACCTACCCTGTCCAAGTGATAGCGATGGATCACATACCGTCCCTGCCAAAATCGTTCAAGGGCAATACAGAGTTGCTGATCTGGACTGATCTGTTCACGGGATTGGTGATCGCGAAAGCGGGATCTACCCGAACAGCCCAACAAGTCGCTTGCAGTTATGAAGAATGTGTTTTTCGACGATTTGGAGCCAGTGAAGTGATCAGGCATGATCGCGAACCGGGTTTCATGGCCGAAGTGTTCCGATCATTTAATCAGATGCTTGGCCAGAAACAGAGCGCGACCATGGCGTATCGTCCGCAGGCGAATGGTAAAGCCGAACGGATGGTACAGACGCTAACTAGAGCTATCAAGATGTATGTCGCGGACTCCGCGCAACAAGATTGGGATGAATATGCGGAGAGACTGGTGTTTGCGTTGAATTCCTCTTTTGATCGGATCAGGGGAGATACCCCTTTCTACCTGGCGTATGGTTGGGACCCCCGATCTACCATCGAGTCGGTGATCCCTGTTGGATGCACCCGAGGTCGAGATCGCGAAGCTCGTCGATGGCGTATGGGACTCCAACGTCACTACCAACATGCGCGGGAACAAGTCAACGAACGATTGCGAAGGGCCATCCAAGAAAGAGCTGATCGGAACAATGATCAGGCCGATTCGCATAATATCGAGCCAGGATCAAGAGTTTGGCTTTACTTGGATCGCGTGAAAGAAGGATATGCCAAGAAGTTAGCGCATCTGTGGCATGGACCGTTCCGTATAGCCGAACTGATCGGTGATCATGCCGCTCGGCTGATTACTGCAGGTACCGATTATGGAATTTTCCCGATTGTCCACTTGTCGAAGCTGAAACTGGTTCGAGAATACCCTGATCGGCCTAAAACCAGGCTGTCATGCGATGATCAGCCAAGGTTTGATTTTGACGAAGCTCTCTTACCCGAAGACAGTTGGGAAAGAGCGTTGGACCCGAACGAATTCGAAGTGGAGAAGGTTTTGGATACCCGATCAGGCAAGAGGACCCGATTTGGCCGAACCCACCGTGAATACTTGGTTCGGTGGAAGGGTTATGACGATCCCGAGTGGGTAGATGAACGTGATCTGAACTGTGGAGCTTTATTAAGAGAATTTGAACGTGATCGGGTGAGACGGAATCGATTTGGAGTGATGCAAACCCACGAAGAGGGTAACCAGGAATCTCAATAGCCTGGGTTGACACATTGTGACTGATCAGCCAAATATGATGATCGGGCAAGTGGAGATCAGGGTGGTTGAGCTGGTTTGGAGTAAACGGATACATATACATACATATATTACTCAAGAATTATACCTGTACGCATGAGAGCGACCGACATACAAGATGGAGACGATAATGAGACATGAACAAGATATACGAAGGTGGAATGCGAAAATCATCAAGAACTGTCGTGATATATTAGTGATTATGGAAAACGAAATAGAAGTTGGTTATCACGACGATCACAGGCCATACTTAGTGCGCAGGCGAGAAACCGTGAACCCTGGATGATCCATGGGACTTGATCGAAACTGGTTTCGCCAAGGCTCCTGCTGATCGGTCCAGATCAGGCAATCACGCAGCGTGGCGACCGGAGTTATATGCCCATAACCGGGATACCAATCCCCGCCGTCAGCCTTGAGTCCTCGCGATCCCGCTCGACGAACAGGTAAATGCAGGACGCCAGGGAACAGGAAAACGTCCAGATCACACTCGCCGTGCAGGATTCCGTCGACGATATAATCGCAGATCGTGGCCCAAGCAGCCCCGGCTTTGGTGCGTCGACGCTTGCGAGCATGATGGTAATGCTCGATCCACGCGTCCTTGCGCATCGCCGCCGTGATCGGGAAATGGTGAGTCGCCTCCCATATTGCTTGCACGTGCTCCTGGTAATACAAAGCCAAGCGTCCCTGCAGCTCGACAAACCAAGGGTGATCAGGAAACGCCAGCCCGGGCATAGGTGTCAGGAGGACATCCCAAGGTGCTGAATCGATCAGAAGCTCAATAGCGCCTCTGGTCAGCACCTTCGGTTGCCACTGCTTGTCTTTGGGCGCCGGCGATCTTGTCGGAAAGATCCAGCCTGGCGGGCGGGACCACAAGCGAGGGACGAGTTTCTGCCTCACTTCAAGAACCCGAGGCGTCAGATCCCAGACCTGATCAGCACTCCAAGGTTTCCGTGTTGCCATGTGAGCAGAAGTCGGCTTGCCCTGCATGACGACATACAGATCCATGAACCTTTGGTTCGGATTGTAACTGTAATCATCTTCTCCGACCGACGATTGTTTCGCCGGGATGAAAACGCCCGTGAAATTGGGCGGCGGGGCGGTCGCTGCCCTAGTGGCCGCTGGAGGAATGTTAGGATCAGCTTGAGCCGGTTGTTCCTCCTCGAGATCATCGTCATCGTCGTCATCTGACTCCAGCAAAGTAACGGCCTGGGCCAACGAATTTACGCCTGAATGGCTTGGTGCTTGCGTACGGCGATCAGTGCTGCGCGATCGGGCCAGAACAGACAACGTCCTCTCGTCCAGATCAGTCGATTCGTCGTCCGAGTCAATCGCAAGACGTGATCGCTTGGCGGGAATCATCTTTTTCTTCGACGAGCTGGTCTGCTTACGCTTCCCAGAACTCAAGACCGTAGGCGCTGATCTCGGAATCGCCGGTGAACGAGATTGAATAGATGCAGAAGCCGTTGCAGTGCTGATCACGGGCTGACCAGCACTATGGACACCCTAGAAGCGACGGAGGACGCGGGTGAAGGCGGTGCAGACTCCGGAGACTGTGGCGGTGTTCCAGATGAAGTAAAAGAGCCGATCAGCCCAGGAAGCCGTTGTAAGGCCGTCCGAACTGACCCCGAGCTGGAGTTCGGTTTGGTCCACCTCTCCATAGTCTGCACCGCGAGGTTTTTCGGGTCGGCGTTATGCTGAAGCCAGGCGCGATCATCGAGCTCTAGGGTTTCAAGTTTAACCCGAGCAAGATTAAGCTCGCGCCGGCAATCTTCAGCCGCTTTCCGACTCTCGCACAACCTTTTCTGTATGTCGGCGCGGCCGATGCGAGAATCGGAAAGTTGCTTGGCCAAGAGCTGGACCTGCTCATCCGAATAGCGAGCCTCGACCTCCCGACGCTCTACGTCCTCGGCAGTGCAGATCTTGTCGTGCAGCAGCTGATCACGGTCGAGACGGTGATCATCGAGCCGTTGTAGATGATCCACCATCTCGACCATCGAGTCTTTCATCGCCTCAATACGTTCATCTGGAAATAAACATGGAGAGTCAAATACGGATTACAGAAGAAGTGAATGAGATAAACGTACCCTGATGGCGGATGGTAATAGTCAGCGAACCGATCAGCGACTGTAAAGAGGCGACGGTGTCCGAAGGCTTGGAAAGTCGCAGAGCAGCGAGGTCAGCCGACAACTGATCACGCTCCATCGTCAAACCCTGAACGCGATCAGTCATGTCTCGCAAGTCTTGGCCAAGCCGGTCGTGATCTAGCCGGAGAGTCGATAGCTGGGCAGCCAGATCAGCGGAATCATGTGCCAAGGAATCAGCAACGATCCGACGGTTGGATAACTCAGTGGTAAGTGCCCGATTGGTATCATACAGAGAAACCAACTCGGGAATTGCACTTCGGAGTTCCGACCGTAGCCGGCAAGCCTCCACAGGCCCCAAAGTGAATGGGCCCGATCCATCTATTAGGCGAGCGAGCTGTTCCAGATAACGGAGGGGGCGATCTGAGGTTGAGCGGGAGGATTCCGAGGCGGGCGATACGAAGCGAGGGTCGTCGTCGGACGAATGAGGCTGGTCGTGATCGGCGCCGAGGTCGTGATCGGGGCGATCACGGAAGTAGTCGAGCTGGAAACGGAAGGCGAGGCAGCGATCGGGCGGGCAGCCGAAGAAGACGAAGAAGGAAGAGAAGATCGGCTCGCGTCGGCCATGGTGATCGCCAGAGAGGAAGTTTAAAAGTGAGTGAGTCGAACTGCAGTCGTTGTGCGGCTGCAGTTAGTCTCAGGGGCGGCTGTGGTAAAGCGATCGGAAAATATTGGGACTGAAGTGGACCACACATGGCCGTTGATTGGTGACGATAGAACACCCATCAACATATGACGGTTGATGGGTGGGAAAAGGTTGATCACAGTAAGAGGAAAAGGTGGCGGACAACGGATATTCACGATGTGGAGAAATCAGCCAAGTACTGTCGTTAAGCCCAGTCCCAGACACTGATGGAATGATGGAGATCACGATCACGATCGTCATTACGGTTACTAAGTGGAGTTCCCGTGGATGTAATATGAGAAGAGTAACTGTTGACATGACGTGTCAAAGGCAGGCGTCTAGCCGATCTATGAATGGTATAATGGTAGAAGTTGATCATGACACGAAGTTACGGCCTGATCAGCCTGTTATGCCCGAGCAATGAAGATTAAATGTGGAATGAAGTCGGGCATGTGGAGTGACAGGTTGTGTGAGTGATGATAACCTATGGTTTGTCCGAAGATGACGTGGCAAGGCCTGATCAGGCCTGATCAGTCGAGATCGGTGTTATATGGTTGTCCTGATGGGGTATAAAGGTCGGAAGTATGGCTTGAAGATGAATTGAGTCGTGATGATGATGACCCAGAGCGTTCCCGAGGTGATCAAGGGCTGATCGGGCCTGATCACTCGGTTGATCACTGTGCCGATCGTGATCAGGGCTGATCAGCCTCTGATCAGCGTTCAGATGCAAGGGCAAGTAAGTTCTCGGTTTGGTCGGGATGAAGTGGGAAGTGCTGAAGAGCAGATTCAAGTGGTTTCAAGGTCGTTTGTTGAAGATCGGGATGGGTTGAAGATCTTTCGAAGAGTCGGGTCGTGATCAGGGCAGAAGTGGTACAGATCAGCTTGAAGGTGCAGCCAGGATGGGCAAGGTGGTGCTACGCAACCGTGCGACGAAGTAAATAGGTTCGAAGTATAAGTCAGGCATGAGTTGATGTACGGTACACAGGTATAGGACATTGCATATATAATAACAGGTTTTGATTTTCCCCCTAAAGCAAAGAGTCGCTCCGCCACGTGTTGCGGTCATTGGGAGCACAGGGTTGATTAGTCCCCTCTTGCTCAACTATTTCCCGGTTAAGACGCGCTTAGACGCATTTTGGCTTACCGGAAGACCCCGACGGGTTTGTTTTAGGTGATCAAACCTCACCCTCAACGCGCACGTGTTTGGAACACGTTAATAATATTGGAAAAGGTTTTGTGGAGATAACGTTTGTGGATTACTGTGGAAGATCGTGGTTTGATCGCGTTTTCTTGGTTTCGTTATATCTCTCTCTCATTGGCTGGCCTGATCAGACGAACTTTCCTGATCAGTGCCTAGATACTGATTAAGTATCGACCCCAACCCGTTCTCCGGTGAAGATTTCCACCCGAGGACACCCCCCGTCTCGAGAAGGTCATCCCCTCCGACCTGATCAAGATCATCGTTTTCGTCACCGAGTCCACCTAAGTGAGTGTAACCACCCCCGATCAACGGGTACACAAGGTGAGATGAAGATAAACATAGATCCTGACGCGCATGAAGACCGGCCAGATGACCGGGAGGATCAGATCAGTCACCATAATGGTGATTCATCTGATTCTGATGCTGATCAGGATCGACGGAGTACCCCCTCCGATAGTTGGTCGTCCGGGCCAGTGGGTATCCGGATTCCGCCCAAGACTTCGGTCATGGATTTGAAATCGGCTCCACCACAGAGGCATCGGGTAGACCATCAACTTCGTGAGGCGATTCACCATTCTATAGTCGATACACAATCGAATATCAACCCCATTCTTCTTTATCACGATTACGATCGGTGATGCCCACTGCGATGTTGATGGTCGGATGATCTTTGTACTCAGCAAACCCTTGATCAAATCGGATAACTTTTCCCGGTATTGAGGTGCAACTTTACGACAACGCTGAGCGATCGGCCTCGCGTTTCCCACGTCTATATCACAAACAGCTCCGAATGCGGCTGGGGGTAGGGCGTTACCTTTCCCCATCAGTAAGTGACGCCTCTTCCAGATGATCTTCTTTAGCTGATCGATCTGCTCGGGAGTGTTCACTTCGGGATCACCGACCTGTAGATCTTCTATGGTGACTTCTGGCATATTGGGCGATACTTCCGGTAAAACGGCCATCTGCTTCTCGATACCTTCAATGTACCGATCGCCACCTTCGTGTATACACACTTGCTCGTCCACCTGATCTGCCTTTTTCTGATCGGCGTCATCTTGAGTCGCTCCTTGTATGTCACTCGACTGATGGTTTACTTCGGGTTCACCCTCCTCCGTGATGAATTCGGCTGGTTCATCCTTCTGTTCTTTCTCATGATCGTTCTTGAACTCCTCACTGTCATTTCCACTATTTGGATCCGTTGTTTTCGGTGAGCCGGGCCTAATTATACTCAATATCTGTGGACCTTCTTTGACCCGGCCCTCCCCTGTCGCTTCGATCGGTGGCCTCCTGATCAGCAGCTTGGTCGGCGTAGAATACTCCGGCTTCTCGACCATAGGTGAAGTATCTTCATCCGCTAAGTCTTCGTCACTGATCATGTCCGTGGTGGCTTGATAAGCCAGATTCTGCCATTCAATGTATCGTCGTGATCCTACCGAAACATATCCGATCTGTCGAGGTACTTTCCCCTCAGGTAACCACATCCCTAAGATCATGTCTTCGTGGAGGATCAGCGGCTGATCGGATATATTCGTGACCCTGATGTAGCTTGATCGGCCGATACCTTTAACGAACGTTGGCACCCATCGTTCACCACGGGTCAGCCACAATTTCTGTTGCCGATCACTCGACCGAATCATGACATCGACTGATCGGGACACCCCAATGTTCTCGTACTGACCCATTTTTAACATCCGTACATGAGTGCCATACAAAGGTCGTCGGCCAGATAACTGAATCTGCACTTCGTCCGGCAGAGTCAGGGTTCCATGGGACAGGTCAAGTCGTATACCGGCTGGTACCATAAAATCCATCCCCAATATCGCGTCTTGACCGGCTAACCGGCCAACCCAAGCATTAAATAGTAGACCAGGGATCCTGCCAGGGTGATCTTAACACGTGATCGTCCTTCCGTCATATATGAACTCTCGCCGATCCCAACACATTCTTGCCTCTGGGTACTGTCTATACGACATCCCACCTTACGAGCAAAGGCGGAGTCGATGATCGAGACTTCCGCCCCAGAGTCAAATAGAATAGTGGCTTTTTCATTGTTGATCTTTCCATTAGCTTTAGCCTGTTTAAACAACTTGTCGGGAGAGTGATACTTCCAGTATCCTCGGGATTCACCGGGCAGTAGGTCCAACTCCATGATCACGTCCGATCGGGAATATTCATCCACTCTGAGACTGTAGATCGGACACCTATCGATGCAATTTGAATTAGAACATGTATTGTCGGTTATCTTCTTTTCCTCAAACTTATCTCCGCTACCGTCATATGCATAAATGCAGAACATAGATCGCTCGGCTCGAACCAGATTCCAACCTGGCGAGCGATCTAGTTTAACATCTTCTCAACATCTGGTGGAAGCATACCAGCATGTTTAGCCGGCACATACCACTTGCGCATCAGATTAAAAAAATCATTAATAGGGCAGGCGCCGGCGTCATGAAGCTTCCCACAGGTCTTGCACACGAAAAAACAATGATCAGAAGGGTGACCTTTACGATCACATTTTCCACACGTAATTCTTTTCCAACAATCACGATCTCCATGTTTGGTCGACCCACAATGCAAACATTTCTTACGAGATCGGTCCTGATCAGGTTGAATACCACCAGGTTTCCGTCCGTCCATGCCATTAGCCGATGATCTCGGGCGATACACTGGTTCCGTCGTAAAGATATGACGGTACTGTTCCTCGTCCGAGCTCAGACTCAACTGACCACTTTCCTCTTCAGAGACCGAACTGTCTGATTCCTTCACGATCATTCGAATCGCTCTGGCTGGTCGGGCTGCCGGTATCTTGCCCTGATCAGGGTGTGGCTTTGACCGGTACCGGTTCGATCCTACCTCGGCCTTGGGCTGTCGACTCTTGGCCCGCTGCAGCGTCCTCAGAGTCAGTTCCAGTTGTTCAGAGTCCTTTATACGGAGCAGGGTTAGCTGATCGGCCAGATCGCGATTATCCAGAGTCCCAATGAAGTGTTCGACATGTTCACGGGCTATGTCCGGGTGCCGTGGGTCCTTGATCGGCATTTTCGCGCGTAGACCAGCAACATTCAACCGATGTAAGTACTCGATCGGCGTCTCATCGGACCTTTTCTTCATGCGGTAGTACTGTCTAGCGACAGACACCCCCGAATTGCAATATTGTTCTTCGAACTCTTCACACAAACGAGGCCACTTTAAACGCACTTCTCGACTCAGCTGTTTAAGCCAGTTCTTGGTCGGACCTTTCATTAGATCAGCGAAGATCAGGCATCTTTCACCTTCCGGTGTCTTGTCCCTCAGAAAAGCTGACTTAGTCCGACTTAACCAAGCTCTGGCCTGATCATCATCCATATCTTTGCCGGTGAAATCTTTCAATTCCGAGATCGCAGACATTCGCACTCGGGTGATCGTTCCGGATTCACTGTCAAATGCCTGCGCGGAGGCCATATTCGCTCTACGAGGCATCTCAATGTCCAGATCATCCGGATCGAAATGCTGACTGATCTCACCTTCTGACTCCATGTCCACATCACTCCGTGGGGGTGATCGGTGAAATCGATCTTGGTGATCGGCCTGGCATATCGAACGAACAATTCCGGCTGATCGGACTGATTCCATATCCACGCCCACGGGTCTCTTGACCGGTTTCTCAGCGGACTGATTCATGTTCGATGCTGATCGCCGTGGTTGTCCTTGTCCAGGTGTGTACTGAGGCAATCCATATTGTTCACCCACAAATCGGTTCATCATAGTCGCGAACATGGTTTTTAATTGCTCTGGGACCTCCGGCATGTTGGTATGACCAGTGTTGGAGGTCGGATTGGCCTGTGGCACTTCCTGAGCATCTTCAAAACTATCGTCCGATCCGACCCTACCAGGTTCCGGCTTTCTCTTCCTGGTCTGCGACTCGGTCTTGGGGTTGATCTGCTGGATCCCTTTCGGGCCCAACGTCATACGTGTGATCCCAACCGAGGAGTCGGTGGATGCCGCTCCAGACTGTGATGACGATTGATGTATTGACTCAATATCCATAGGATACTCAACCAACTGTGATCGGTACGAAGGATCCGCGATCGGCGACTGAACCACTGGGTTCGCCCCTAGTAACGAGGCAAGGTGATCATACAGAGTTGTCATAGCTTCTCTGATCGTCTCTTGATCCAGATCGAATAGCATATTCGCGTCGAAGGCACCAGTAGTGAAGCCAACCTCGTCGATCTGCGCCAAGAG
>MIQA02022723.1:0-60919 GCA_001887855.2 Sclerospora graminicola | reverse complement strand
CGGCGACATCCAGTCCAAATAGATGTATGGCGGACACAGACTGGCAAAGAAGGTTGGCCCGGTAGAGAGCTTGGGAGGTGAGGTGGTTGTGCATGGTTATCTACATGCAAAATGTTAAGAGTGAGTATGCATCCTTCTTACGCATTGATGACGGTTTGGAGACCACCTCTTTGTCCATTACGATAGAAAAAGTTAACCTCCTCCGGCCTCTAGCGTCGCGTTCCCTCACTCGCACCAGCACAAGCTTAACTCGGGCTTCGCATCCCGTAAAACGATTGTGTGTATGTAGGCGCTCTCCCTTTTCCTGGCTCTGTTGAAATCTACCGTGAATGGACATGAATAAAATGTTATCATACTTGTACTCTTTCTCCGGAATAAAGAACGCACGAGTCGCTAATCTATACAATGTGACATAACGCTAGCCGAGAGCTATCACCATTCAATGCTTTATCGACAACGTACTTGTTGTACGAAGCGGCCGTGCGCGACGACCTTCGGACGAATAGCACGTGGTTCTCTTCCCCGTACGCGATACGTCCTTGAAAGCATCTTCCCAGTTTTTCCATTCGTTTTACTGAAGGGTCGGCTTTTCGTTCACAATTCCAATGTTCGCGGTGATGACTTCGAGCCGCTCTTCAAAGGTGCCTGTCTTCCTCAAATCTACTGGAGATAACATGTTCAAATGTTGTAGTCAGACACGATATATAGGGGTAACACGATGTACATGGGTTAGACAGCACGCGAGAGACACGAGAAAGATAGCCACCACGAAAATATAAACTTACTTTGGCGTCGGCCGACAATATACGCATCGTTCAATTTAGCCTGGTCGACTGCTTTTAGCACTTTTTCTGATCGGCTGACTGTGCGGTGAGATCGCATGGCAATGTTAGAAGTGGCTACATACTACAGAGCGGCTAGAAAGGCTCACGGAAATAGTCCCGCAGTGGAAAATAAATTAAACGTCCATTTCTGTGGGTGCGGACGTCTTCAGAGCTCCCGGATTTTTCTTCTTCCGAATAGGTGGCTTCGCTGTCTGAGCTTGGGTGCGCTTTATTAACCAACTCACCGTCTTCATATCTTCCTGCATTACTCTCATCACCTTTTCCCGCTCTAGTGTCGCCATGACCGACCTCGTTTGGTGCAGTGGTTAAGGCCCTGCCCTCGGGACCGGGAGATTGCGGGTTCGAGTCCCACCGCGGACAAAAATCCAAAGTCGGATAGAGTCGGGGTCCAAAAGTGTAATGAAATGAGGCCCTTACAGCACCGCGCTTGACATGGCTTACACCACCCTGTATAGGGTCAGGTTCTATAAATATCATCTCTAGTGTCGCCATGTCGACCAATCAGGTCGAATGACGGGATGCGCGACCTGTTCATTTTATCGCACGTAGTACCGACTGGGCGCATCGGGCGTGAGGATACGTCCGTGACTTGATCGCTCTCGTAGCTGCTCTCATCGTGATTGCGCGCCTGCCGCTTCCTTTGATTGATTCGCATAATCTTTCCCTTCCCCGACGTCGATCTGCTCGGCACGGATACCATCCCTGATTATTTTTGTTCCGACTCGAAATCTTCGCTGTCGTCGCTCTCGCTCGGGGTCGCGTGATGACCCATTCTACACCACGCATGTTCCCTCAGCTTCGACCTTCTCACACGTCGGGTTGCCTCATATAGCGACAAGTCCTGCTCCCGTGTCCCAGCAAATGATCTGGTCGGGGTTCGTCCCATCCGTTCTTCGTGCAATTCCCGCCCACTGGTAAGGGAAGATTTACCTGATGTTATATGACCACACCAATGTAATAGGACGTACCTGACGTTATGTGACCACACTAATGCAATATATTCGCCTGCGTATTTTCCCGCGAAACAGCTGTTGACAGTGGTACTGTTTTTGCTCTCGTGTCACTCAAAATATGTAGCTGTAATGACTCCGGCTGGGTCTCGTCCAGGGATGACAATGTTTATTGTTGATAATAGTCGTAGGCTCACGCGAGCCTGAGTCCAGGAGGTTTTCCGGGTACTAGAAGCGCGCCGTTGGACTCGAAGGTTCCGACCCAGTTGGCTATTGTACGCCGTGTCTTTTGCGACTTGGGATTTTCTGTAGCCGAGATGGTAATACGCGAACAGGCAGTGTAACAATAAGCTCAAGCTCATCGCGACCAAGACTATAGGGTCTGCAGAAGATGTAGGAAAATGACTCGATACCCTTATCGCCCCTACGAGCGCGGACGTACTCAAGCCGGTAAGAGCTTTTGAGCAATCCAATGTGTATCCCTAGCTGCAGCCGGTTAGAGCTGTCAGGTGGTGTCAATTCAGGTGTGCAACTTGACGGTTCAAGTTGCAGATCCGTCGCACAGGTGCCTCAACCTTAGGACCTTGCCTTACTGTCGCTATTGAAAGGTTTTTGTAAGAGTGTATTAATATAAAAAGTTACTAAAAAATCAGTATCGACCTTTTCTGTAACCTAAATGTTATGTAACGGTGTCCTGTCGTAGTTATCGCAAAAGAAACCGGAATTTCATGTTTCACACATTTTATCAAATGGGTACAAAATTCCAACACTCCTTCCGAGAAATACCGGGACACCTCTTCATGCACACATGCATCGGGTCTGTGTCAACCGTTCATCCACAATAGCGTAATGACCCATACAAAATGTTCCAATCATCAATTCAATCCAATTTGCTCTCGTAGTTCCGCAATCCTTGGCGCACTCAATGTCTTTGTTAAAAGATCAGCCACCATGTCTCCGGTGGATACATGTTCGGGTCGCATCTTGCCCTTCTTGGTATAATCTTTAATGAACTTCAATTTTATATCCACATGTTTCGAACTTGAAGCACTGGCTTCGTTCTGCAACGGCTTGATAGCAGCTTGATTGTCAATCTTGAGTACAATCGGGATTCTTGAATGCATTCCAATTTCGTTAAACAATTCCTTAATTCCAAGTGCCTGCCTGCCTCCGACTGCAGCGGCCACAAATTCCGCTTCGGCAGTGGACAAGGCAACGGCACCCTGCTTCTTACAGTTCCAACCTGCAATCATTCCATTCACGAAAATCCCGTTCGCACTTATACTTTTCCGGTCCTCTTTATCAGCGGCAAAGTCTGCATCGCTGAAGCTCACGATGCGTATTGGTGAAGGTTCACCTTCATCGTGTTTCAAACTTAGTTTCAACGTCTTGGTTCCTTTCAGGTAACGTGCAATGCGCTTCGCCATCTGATAGTCCATTAAGCTAGGCGCATGCGTGTGTCGTCTCGCCCGGTGCACCACGAAAGCAATATCGGGACGGGTGCACCGGGATATCCATAATAGACTCCCAACGAGAGATTGAAAATCTTTTATGGTCGGGACACTCCCGTCAAACTTTACCGGTAACTTCAGGTTTGTGTGTCCTTCCAGAACCGGAGTTTTAACGGCGTTTGCATCCTGCAACCCATGTTTTTCTAGCATTTCTTCGATGGTACTCTGTTGGTCGATATAGTACTCTAGTTCATTGCCTCCTTCGATTTGCATGCCTAGAAATTCTCGACCTTCCCTAGGTCTTTGAGCTCCAAAATGCTCATTTTTTCGAAAAATTCATCCACGAGACTTTGGTTCGTTGCGGTGACCAGCAGGTTATCCACATATACACCCACTAGGATCATATTTTCATCGTTAAATCGCACAAAAATACAGGTATCAGTCAAACATTGCTTGAAACCCATGTCGACCAGTGTTTTTCGCAATAACTCGTACCAAAGTCGGCCGGCTTGTTTCAATCCATATAAATTTCTCTCCAATTTAAGGACCAACTCTTTCGTACTCTTCACACCCAGTTCTTCAAGTTTTTCACTTGTGATTTCCATGCCTTTTGGGATCTGCAGATGTATTTCGCACTCTCCTTCGGTTGGTGCCTTTGGGTATGCGCTGGGTACATCACCGTGTCGCTCTAGCATCCCCCAAATTTTCGCTAGAATCAATATGATCTTCACGTTGTTCAATTCCATTACCGTAGAAAACATCACAAAGTAATCTTCACCAAAGACCTGTTTATCTCCACGGGCAACGAGACGCGCTTTGTATCTTTCGACTCTGCCGTTAGCCTTCAATTTGGTTTTATAAACCCATTTGGTTGGCAGGGGCTTTTTTGCTGGGTTGCGCCTGATGACCTTCCAGGTTCCCAGCTTTTCCAGTGACTTCAGTTCGTCCTGTTCTGCAGCCCTCCATTTTTCTGATTGTGGTCCATTATGGGCCTCAGAATAGGTGGAAGGGTCTGCGAATTTTACCGCCGTGTCATCAACCTCACTTGAATTATCCACCACTGCGAAAGCAACCAGTAAATTCCCACTTCCATTCTCGACACTCGGTGGCACTTCGTTGACTTCCGCTTGATTTGAGTTTTCGTTTTCATCTCTTTCCTTTTCTGCGGCCAATGCTGCTGCCTTGTGAGTCTTTTTCCTCGCTCTGCTTGACTTTCTTTGCGTGGGTTGTTTCTTGGATTCCTTTTGTTTACCATCCTGAAACTCGCGATCCCCACGACTTGCTTGGGCAGCTTGATTTCCTGGCTCCTCGACGCTTTCTTGACGTGACTCGTTTTCTTCAAGATCTTCATTTATTTCTCCCTGCAGTAGTCGTGCTACTTTCTGGTTGGCATCCTCACTCAGTGTTTCGATCTGAGTGACATGTCGAGTGGTAGTTACCACCCGGTCTTTCAGGAGCAAAACTTTGAACCCTTTAGTTTCATCATTTCTGCCGAGTATAAGTGCCCGTTCGGCATGTTTAGCCAGCGACTTTTTCCGCGGGTCTCTCCATACCATACATGGAGACCCGAAAACAACAATATCGCTGACAGTAGTCGGCTTTCCAGTTAACATCTGAATCGGAGTGCCCCTCCTGGATTTGAACGAGTGGGACTGCGGTTGAGTATATACGTCGCATACTCAGCCGCTTCTGGCCAGAACATCAGGGGCACCCCTGATCCAAAAATCATGCACCGAACCATATTAAATATGGTTCGGTTCATGCGTTCAGCCTTGCCGTTGGATTTCGGGGTACCCGCTTAGGTAATTTGCCGGCGTACCCCCGTCCGTTTGCAGAATAGATGCACTGTTTTAAATTCTCCACCGCCATCCGTGCGTAAACGTGAATTCGGCAATCAAATTCTTTTTCAAACCAGCAGAGAAAATGCTCGAACATCTTTGCTGCGCGGTCTTTTGACCGTGCAGCAAAGACTCGTACATAATTCGAATAGTGGTCAACAAAAACCACTAGGTACCGGTTGCCGCGTCTATCTCTTGGGGTGATGGAACCTTTCAGGTCGCTGCATATCACCCCGCCAACTCTGTCGATTGGCGAGTTTTTTTCAGAGTCCTTTTTTGGCTGCCGTGACCTTTGTTCTTTGCCTTCAGCACAGGTCAGGCAATTTGGTCGAGCATGATCAATGATTCTGATGCCCGACCTGGGATCCTTTGCGAGCTTCTCAACTGCGTCGTAAGCAAGATGACCTAGCCTTGCATGGAAGTGGTGCAGCGTCCCTTCCTGCACATCGTCTGCCTCTTCTTGTGATGCCACATTCATCACCATATTTGAGAATTATATCTTCAAATCTGTTTCTCTGTGTGCATATAATCTTGCTACAAATACAGAACCACACACTTCGATGGGAAACAAGACTTTGTTTTTCAAAACCAATTCCTTTTTTTCTCCATTATCTTTCAACATGCATCCTTTTTTACGTAGACAACCAAGAGAAATTAAATTCTTGGCCAACTTCGGAGCAAAAAACACTTTTGAAAGTGTAATTGTGGTCTTGGTATGTACGTTTGCCCTTCGTTGTAGCGTAATTTTGCCCACTTTCGTCACTTGTAGTCTTCCGCCGTCAGGGAGCGTCAATGCATCCGCATCAGTGCATTCCCTTGCATCCTCCAACAGTTTCTCATCAGAAACCAAGTGCCTGCTGGCACCGCTGTCAATAATCCAGAGGTTTTCATCGCTGTTTAAAAAATCATCGAAATTTCCACTTGCTCCGCAGTTTCCATCACTTGTGGCTAGTGCGAAACGCTGTTCCGACATGCGGTTTCCACCACGCCCTTTGCGGTCATTCCCTTTGAAACTTCGGCGGTGGCCTTGCCGTGGGCAGTCCTTTTTAATGTGACCTTCATTGCCACATGCGTAACAGACCCTCTTGTGTCCACTCTCTCCCACAGCGTTAGCGAAAATTTTCCAGACTTCTTGGGCTTCTGCGCCTCATCATCGATTTCTTGGGCCCACGCTACAAGTTCTTGAGCGTGCTGAATATAATCCTGTCTCCGTGGGTTATAACGGACCAACAGAGCAAGCTTGAGTCTTGGAGCAGCGTATTTCACAATGTTCTCTACGATTAGTCGCTCACTTGACTCGCTTTCCTTGGCCAGCGTCACCAGGTACAGAAAATGCTCCGTCCATGTTTTTTTCGGGTCCTTTTCAGCCGCAAAAAGAGTAGCGGCTTGATGGTGAGTTATATGGACCTTGAACGCCGTCAGTAACTGTTCCAAAACGAAATAGAGTGTGGAGTTGAGTTGCCACCAGGTTCCAATATTCGCCTGGAAGTAACTCAACGCTACTCCTTCCAGATGTTCACCGAGCTTGTTGACTTTTAGGCGCTCATTCCAGGCGAAACCACACGAAAGTTCAGCAATCTCAATGGCTTCAATGAACAGGTAGGCCCATTGCCTGAACCCTGATCCAAGCCCGGGGTAAATTTCACATCCCGAAAATTTTTGTATCGTGAGCTTGGGTATCTTCGTGCCCCCTATCATCCCGGGTGGATGACCAAACATATTCATTTGAGGGGCCATACCCGCTGCCATGCCCTGTGGCCCCATTCCTGGCGGATGTACCGGTGCACCCTCTCCTACACCACCGCGCATGGCCTCACGTGCTGCAGCTTCTTCGGCGCCCAAGTCATTTAGCGTCATCTTCATGCCAAAAGGACCATGGTTCTTCAGTGTGTCTCGAAAGACACTGGCACATTCGGAGCTCTTGTTTGAGCCGGGAGACGTACTCGGAGCCGATCCAGTGGATCGGGCCTCCTCGACAGCTTCAAGCCGCCTATCCATCTTCTTGAGATACTCTAGTATCAGCTCCATCTCTGGGTTCGACTTTTCACCCTTTTCTTCTTCCATTGCCACGAAAATTAACTTAGGAAATGGAAATTAAACTTATTTCGTCACGAGAAAAAATAACAACCAGCTTATCCACGATAAACAAATCCACTGCAATCGAAAATGCTCCACTTATCCACGAAAAATGCGAAAGTGCGAGAAAACTTCAAAATCGAGAAAATTAATCAAAAATCACTTAGTTAAGGCCCGTGGAAACTTGGGCTCATAACCTGTAGGATAAATGACTCGATACCCTTATCGCCCTTACGAACGCGGACGTACTCAAGCCGGTAAGAGCTTTTGAGCAATCCAATGTGTATCCCTAGCTGTAGCCGGTTAGAGCTGTCAGGTGGTGTCAATTCAGGTGTGCAACTTGACGGTTCAAGTTGCAGATCCGTCGCACAGGTGCCTCAACCTTAGTGCCTTGCCTTACTGTCTCTATTGAAAAGTTTTTTTTTAAGTGTATTAATATAAAAAGTCTCTAAAATAAATCAGTATCGACCTTTTCTGTAACCTAAATGTTATGTAACGGTGTCCTGTAGTAATTATCGCAAAAGAAACCGGAATTTCATGTTTCACACATTTCATCAAATGGGTACAAAATTCCAACATCTGTGCCATTTATGGCTTGTTTAGATTTCAACGAGGAGTGGTACTCATTATCCTGGAATAAAAGGTGACGAGAGGTATCATACTTTGATAAATTGAAGTATTGATGCCCCATCAACCGCTGACGAGCTTGATCTACATCATTTGTGGTGTTCTCACTAACGATCAGGCCTTATGCAGCCCGAATTGTCCTCTTTCGAGTATTCGGCTTGTGCCGGAATTGGGACGTAAGTGGTAATTATAAATTGGACTAGATGAGCCCAAGCATCCGATTGACCTTCTATGATTGCTTGCACTTTTGCAGTGTAGATATGTGCCACTGCCCGTGTTCGGAAGTGTCTCTGAAGCAGCGTTAAAATAGAGTCGATGGGATGATAGTCCTCACCTAGAATTGCTGCTAATTCTTCCACGTGGATAAATGCCCACAGTAAGAATCTCGCGAGTGTTAGGGCATGAGTGGGTGCGCATAACCGAATGAGCGAATTATTTCCATATTTCGCCCGTTTTATAATCACCTATTGTTGGGAGCTGTCCATCACTGCTTGACGATGCGATGGGTGCGACACATTCGATAGACGTTCTTCCCACTCAATAAACCATGTATGAGAAATTCCTGGCACTTCTACCTGTTTTCCTTGGTCCAACTTCCCAAGCCAGCTCTCTTTTCTCCACGGAATGGTAAGTAAAGTTAATAACTGGGGGTCGAGGCTGTCGAACAGATGGTATTCTCCTGGACATTCCTTTAGTAGATGAAGAAGACATTGCCTTCATTGGTGACTGCCCTTTTCCAAGTTGAAGTCGGTGATGCTACCGAGGAAAAGGGTAACTTAGTGACACGCTCCCATTCCCCTTGATATGCATTCCATTTTTCATACCACTGTTGATTTGATTGTGTACAGATACTTGAATCATCTATCATTTCCTTGACATCATCAATGATCGTCCTTTGTATTGGTCTTGATAGTTCATCCTGTGCCAATGGGCTTTCCCTGGGGACAGTATCGCTGAAATTAGTTGTTTGAATGGGTAAGGGAACCACCTAAAATTGATTTGGGCACTACATGTATACTTAAGTATAAGGTAATAAAAATAAAAAAACTGGCACTCCAATCGTCGCTTGCATTGACTATATTATTGGATTTTAGGGAAACAGCTTTTTGCACCCAAAGTCGGATGCTGAATCAAAGTTGGATGGTTTCGTACTTAGTTGAATACATCACATTTTTAGGCGTAAAAATAACGCTTTTTAATAACTCTATTTTAGGCGTAAAATGCTGTCCACAACGCGACACGTTTAATCCGACATTCCACGCAAACCTCTTTTACCTAAAACCGACTTTAGTTGGGAATTAATCTAGGTTTAGGGGAAAGGATATGCCACTTCATACACATGTCAAGTTTCTTGTCATGCGAGACATCAACTCCGTTTTGATCTCTGAGAGGCACTCATTTGCTAATGCTGACCGGAGGCCAGCAAGAGCAGACCAAGACAATATATCCTCTTATGAATGTGGTCAGTGGTGCAGTCGGTCAAGGGTCGTGCGAGAGGCTCCGGTGATTTTATGGGGCGCAGTAACCTGGATGGGATATTATTAACCAATCAGGTTACCAGGACAAAAAATGTTGACGATACAGGAAGGTCACCGTATTTGGTGTAGAATACAGTAAGGTTCATACTGGATAGTACCAGTAGGTGATAAAATCAGTATACACTTCTAAGATTGGTTCACAGTAGCGGGTTAACTAAGTCCCCTCTCGTTTTTACTATCCTTAGGTCCAAGCGTCATGCAGGTGATGCCGACTGATGAATCTGATGAATCCAACTATGAAGGGGCAGACTTATATAACATGGACCCAGAGTGCCCCCCCCCCACGCAGCTTTACGTAGGTCAGCGGGTGAAGGTGAGGTGACTTTGGCGGCTAACATCGCCTTCTGAGGTTCCTCTCGACCTACTAAGGTACCAAACGATGGTGTAACGCACTGGTCGCCTTCTTCAGCTTGTCCGCCAGGTCTAATAACAGGTTTGGGTCAAAGGCACCGACACTAATACCAGCCTGATTAAACTGCTCGAACGGTCCTCTAAGTGGGATCAGGTGACTACCAGAGGTGACCGGAGGAGGAATGGGGCCTAGAATTTTAGGGCGGGAAACCTTCAGGACCCCGTCTGCAAAAACTGATCCAGCTCTCGAAGGTAGAACGTTCTTTCAAGGTCTCTTCAGTGACCGCATGTAACAATACATCCATCTTTTTCACTTCCTCTACGAAATATTACCGGTCATGGGCTGCCCTAATATGGGCCGCCATATGAGACTCTACGGGTCAGATGACTGACTGCACTCCGCTCATCCATATTCGTGATCCAGGTCAGCATCGGGCTGTCTGACCGGTGACTATCGACACCTTGGTTGTGACAGACAGGATGATCGATGCTTCTTGACTTCTCACCTTGTGTACCCGTCAGCACAGGCGGTTGCGCTCTCTCGGTAGACTCTTGGAAGAAAGGTGAAGGTGCCCGGTTAGGACAGCGGGACGAGGGTTGGGACTAGAGTCGCTCCTGGGTGGATATCTCCCACATTTTGTTGCTACTGAGAGATGACGCTGGATAGCCCGGATCCTCAATGCCCAGTTATATTGAGTGATATCCGTTAGACCCACCTGGTATCCCAAGTTTTGTACTGTCTCACCCTGAGTCACTACCGGAATATCATTCCAAGCGGTAACATACTGCTTTGTATTAAGGAATAGAAATTTACTCTTTTTTGGCTGTACGTTGAGACCAGACAGACGACCAAATTGCGAGACAATCTCCATGACAGCTTCCAGTTGTGAGGCCTTGCGTAAGAAATTAGTGGAATCGTCAACAAAAGCTGAAAATCTGTGTTCTTGAGCTTTAATTTCCGAATTAATATTTATCTCTTTTGATGTTTTTCGATCAAAAGTGATTGTTGGAGTGCTAGTGCTAATGGTTCAAAAGTCAGGATGAAAAACGATGGGGCCAAGGGACATCCTTGTCGTATTCCAGCTTTAACTTCCATACGTCTACCCACTTCGTTGTTAACTACAAACGCAGCTGCTTTTCCTTGTAGAAATTCATAGTCAGTTGAATAAAATCATTACGAAATCCAAAACGTGATAATGTTGAATAGAGGTAAGTTCTGTCCACAGTGTCGTACGCTTTAGCGAAATCGAGAAAGACGATACCAGCACTATTTTTTTGTGGTAAAGCGATCAAAAATGTTGAGAATGAAGTGGACCACACATGGCCGTTGATTGGTGACGATGGAACACCCATCAACATAAGACGGTTGATGGGTGGGAAAGGCCGATCACAGTTACGATGAAAAGGTGGCGGACAACGGGTATTCACGATGTGAAGAAATCAGCCAAGTACTGTCATTACGCCCAGTCCCAGACACTGATGGAACGATGGAGATCACGATCACGATCGTTATCACAATTACTAAGTGGAGTTCCCGTGGATGTAAAACGAGGTGAGCAACTGTTGACATGACGTGTCAGGGACAGCCATCTAGCCGATCTATGAACGGTGTAGTTGTTGAAGTTGATCATGACACGAAGTTTCGGCCCGATCGGCCGATTATGCCCAAGAAATGAAGATCAGATGTGGAATGAAGTCGGGCATGTGGAGTGGCGGGTTGTGTGAGTGATGATGACCGATGGGATTGTCCGAGGATGACGTGACAAGGCCTGATCAGGCCCGATCAGCCGAGATCAGTGTTATATGGTTGCCCCGACAGGGTATGAAGGTCGGAAGTATGGCCGAGCAGATGAATAAATTCGTTCCGATGGTGACCCAGAGAGTTCCCGAGGTGATCAAGGGCTGATCGCCCTGATCACTGCCTGGTCACTCGGCTGATCGCTATGCCGATCGTGATCGGGGCTGATCAGCCTCAAACCGGCGTTCAAACGCGAAGGCAAGGGGAGTTCTTGGTTAAGTCGGGCTGGATACGAAGTGGACAAGCGTCAGAAGGGCAGATCTCAAGTGGTTTCAAAGTCGTTTATCGAAGATCGGGATGGGTTGAAGATCTTTATAGGAGTCGGGTCGTGATCAGGGCAGAAGTGGTACAGATCAGCTTGAAGGTGCAGCCAGGATGGGCAAGGTGGTGCTGTACAACCGTGCGACGAAGTGAACAGGTTCGAAGTATAAATCAGGCATGAGTTGGTGTATGGTACACAGGTATAGGAGATTGCATATATAATAACAGGTTTTTGATTTTCCCCCTAAGCAAAGAGTCGCTCCGCCACGTGTTGCGGTCATTGGGAGCACAGGGTTATTAGTCCCCTCTTGCTCAACTAATTCCCGATTAAGACGCGCTTAGACGCATTTTGGCTTACCGGAAGACCCCCACGGGTTTGTTTAGGTGATCGAACCTCACCCTCAACGCACACGTGTTTGGAACACGTCAATAATATTGGAAAAGGTTTTGTGGAGATAACGTTTGTGGATTACTGTGGAAGATCGTGGTTTGATCGCGTTTTCTTGGTTTCTTATTATCTCTCTCTCATTGGCTGGTCTGATCGGACGAACTTTCCCGATCAGTGCCTAGATACTGATTAAGTATCGCCCCCAACCCGTTCACCGGTGAAGATTTCCACCCGATGGCACCCCCGTCACGAGAAGGTCATCCCCTCCGACCTGATCAAGATCATCGTTTTCGTCACCGAGTCCACCTGAGTGAGTGTAACCACCCCCGATCTTCGGGTACACAAGGTGAGATGAAGATAAACATAGATCCTGACGCGCATGAAGACCGGCCAGATGACCGGGAGGATCAGATCAGTCACCACAATGGTGATTCATCTGATTCCGATGCTGATCAGGATCGACGGAGTACCCCCTCTGATAGTTGGTCGTCCGGGCCAGTGGGTATCCGGATTCCGCCCAAGACTTCGGTCATGGATTTGGAAATCGGCTCCACCACAGTTTAGATCAGTTGTAGGTTGAGTGGATGAATGTTTAATTGTTGCCATCAAAATGGCGACAGCTTTATCCAGTCGTCTTCCCGATACAAACCCTTGCTGATTGTCTCCTATCAGATGACCGGGAAAATATTGTAATCTCGTAGCTGGATCTTGGTAAAGATTTTATAACTCGTTTGCAAGAGTGATATTGATCGTTAGTTTAATGCATCTGGTGAATCTCTTTTTGTTGGAGTGGAATAACAAATGCTTTCAGGAACGATTGCGGTGGTTTATCGCTGGTCAAAATACTATTGAATAGTTTAGTAAGGGGTTCACATGAAAATTCCGCAAAGTCCTTGAATAAATGGTTACTCAATCCATCTTGCCCAGCTTCCTTCCGCCTCTCCAGCCTTCTAATAGCTTTTTGAAGTTCATATTCTTCAATTTCCGCCCCTAATACATCATTATTTTCGTTCGTGACCCGTCGATCCCGAGGGTATTGTCATCAAAGCGGAAAGTATTGGTTTGAGCTGGGCTTTGGGTATCTCTCTATGTTCAATGCCCACGATTGAGTGCCAACAACTTGCGAATCGATCAGGAATTGGGGGTATCGGTGTCAAAGATGATGTTCCTTCCTGGTATGATAGTAAAAACCGATTGATCTTTCTCTCGTATAGAGGTTCTTTAAAATAGCCAAATGATTGTTTCTGTTGAACGTTTGAGAAAATCACCTCTTTGAGCTTTGATATGTTTTTGTAGTGCTGTTTCTACTGATGAAATGAGTTGTTTTTGCGTCGGATCATTGGCTCTGATACTTTGTTGTAATTGGGTAACTCGAGGTCGTTGTCTGGCTGCCGGCTTTTTCGTAGTACTAAATAATATAGTAGCACAGTTGTTGATCCATTTATCCCACAACTGTGAGTTGTAATTCTTTGTTTCAATACTTGAAAGAAGGCTGTTTGAAACTTTGATATAGACGACCCGTGAAATGGATACCGTGGTGGGATATGAATTCTCTTATTAGGCTTACCGGGTTCTTTTAGATACATCGTTACTTGTAGAAAACACCTTGGGTTCTGTGACCTGTAACCATTGCACCATTGGGGCCAGACGAGACGAGATGTAGAATCGGTCAAGCCGGCTGGCTTGAGTATATGTAATGTTCCGTTGGGTCTGGAAACCCGTCAGATTCCGACTCAATCAAAGTTCTCGCGTCTTTAAGGTGAGCTTTGTTCCATAAGTCTTGATAAATTGCTGCTTTCCGTTTTACATTGCCTGTCTCCACCGAAAAGATCCAATATAAGGCATTCCACACAATTTTTTGTGTTAAAGTCATAACCAAGAAGAAGCGGTCCCGATGGTTTAGGCATGTTGTGCTCCCGTCATTGGAAGAAATCTTCACGCTCAGGATGGTGTCCCGAAGGGGCGCATGTGTTTACTATAATCATATTTTCCCACTAAATTGCAATAAAACGCTGTGTCGATATGAAATGTTTCCAGGGGGGATATCTTCCATAGTTTTTGGATGGGCTAGAATTGTCATTCCGCCCCGTTTTTATTAGTAACACTCCAGTATTATAGTGGCTTCGTGTATTCTGTGTATCCCCATTGTCGTTCCCATAGCCGGGCATATTGAGGTGCCTCTTCTCCTGAAGTGACGTGAGTTTCTTGTATCAAATAGAAATATGGTGAGGTAGGTCCTTTTTGTTTTCGCCAGGCGAAACCCCATTTTTATGTCCTGTTTCTTAAATCCGCGTACATTTTCTAGGTCACGCAAATCATACCCATATTGTGACCCAAATTAGTTTCCTTGTTATGATGTGGCTAGTATTCCAACTCCGCTAACAAATTGTGTTCTGTGTATGTATCAAGTCTGGAAAGATCAAAATAGCCATGCCCAGCTTGTTCGTTTAGTTGTGAGGTGCCCTTAGTAATCTTGTGAAGGACCTTCTGAATAGATGGTCATATCAGGTTCTGGGTCGTCTGATGGTTGTAGTTCTACAAAGGAGGAGGCAAAGAAATTTGCCAATTGTATCCAGGCTGTCGTTTCGCCTTTCTTAATGCTCTTGAGCAATAGTGTCATTGTTCGATTTGGGATGACGCTGTAAAGTATCGTTCAAGAAGAATCAGAATTGAGTCGACTAAGTTGTAGTCATTACCTATGAATGCCGCAGCATTAAACTGCGAACAAATTAGACTCCTGGCTAGTATATCTGAGATAAATGGAGCGCATAGTTTGATGAATGGGCTCCCTTCATATTTGATTTTCCTCATCTGGTCCCATTCTGTTGTGCTGCTGATTACCGCACGTTTTATTCACCATTACCGACCACTTTCTTTCCCAAGCACTAAACCAAGTAGCTGGTAGTCCGGGTATCCCCGCGTCTTTTTCTTGTTCGATCATGCCATTCCAGCACTGTTCCCGCCATTTTGCTGTTAATATGACCTCCATTACGTGATGCTCTCCATGAATTACTTTAATTTGGTGGAGAATCCTATTACCTTCATAAAATGCTGCTCGTTTCCAAATGTCGAGTGAATCAGTAATATGGGGAAACTCCATTTTTGTATTCCGTAACCATTCTGGTTCAAGAGCAGACCAAGCCGAACACCAGTCAAGCTCCTTCTGAGAATTCGAGCCATCATCAGATCTCGTGTTGTTCATCTCGTCCACTAATTCTCTCTACACCGGAAGGCTTTGATTTGTAGTGCTCATCTCGATTTCATCTGTCGGCTGATGTAATTCATACTCTTTTGCGTTGGATCGGGTACAGAGTCGTTTTACGTGTGGAGATTCAAAAAATGTTTTCCTCGTGTTCCTCCTGGGATGGTTGGAAATCTGAATCCTCTGATTGAGATGGACCCAGAAGCAGAGTATCCTCCGAGCTTAAAGTGGACCAACAGAGTTGGTGATACCACTGATATAAGATAGTTTCTGCTATCTGATACTTTTGCATGCACCAATCTCTCGCCCTAGGATCCGCAAGATCTAGAGACAGTAGCGAAGATTGTTCCGTTAGGGATAAACGTCCTACTGTTTCTGTCAGAAAATTGAGAACTTCTAGCATTCGTGGGTCATGGGTAGCGATTATCTGCTGTATCTCACATTTAATTCATGGTGAATTATCGGTCCTTGAAGACGCTTGATAAGATCGTCAAAATCGCCGTTCCACACTTCCGGGTCCCATGGTGAGTGGATTTCATATGTTGTCATCTGACTAGATGTAATTGACAGTGTTCCTTCCTCTGTACCGCTGTTACTGTCCAGTGATTCCTTGTGTTCCTGTTGCCCAGAGACTGCATTATTACTCTTTCTGTCTGATGATGCTGTTTTCTGGTCATAAAAAGCCTTCTCTAGATCACTTTCGTTTTCAGCCATCTCAACATCTTGACGCGACTCTGATGGCTGCTGAAGTTGACGACGTCCGTGATTATAAGCCGAATAGTGCGCATTGCGAAATGGAGTATTATTGGAAGCTTCCTGTCATCTCCGTTTTCCACTGTCTACTTTGCTCACACAATCTCGCAGCGAAATAGGGTATCCCCCGCTTTTTTGGTAGCTCCGTCGTGTTTTCTTCCTCGTCTCCGGCGCAAAATTTCACTCCCGGTTCTTCTACTCCAGGTATGGAACTTATGACGTAAATGTCCCTTTGCAACATAGTACTTATACTCGCTAGTTTGTCGTTACTTCCCCGCGACGTGGAGGGTACACAATCAGAAATGGCTGATCCACTAGACGCAAACTCAGCCAGATATTGTTTGAACGCTTTTGCTGATTCTGGAGCAGAAATTCTGTCATAACCTCGGGCCAGCGCTAAGAAGTTTTTTCTTCTTACCCTCGCAGGAAATTTCAAAACGAAGTCCATCAGTGCTCTCAGATGGCTGCCTTTCTTTATATTTGAGTCATTTCCTTCAATATGTGTGCAGAGGCGCTATTTAACAAGGAAGACGTCACTGCCTGACAAACTGCGAATACCTGGCAGTTGCTGTGAGGACTTGCGTCGTTGGTTGGAAAATTAAAGACTGAATTTTGTTTAACCTTTCCTAACCATTAGTTTTGTTGGTGTAACCCACACCTAATGGTATCGCCTATCCTACTTGCGCAAACATGTTATACTTAGTTTTAGTATAACCCATATAAAAAATGCAATAAGAAAAATGAATGGTGTTTAAGTCAAAGATAAAATGACTGGTTGCGGTCCAGTCTGAATGACTGGTCCTGAGGTCCAGTCTAAATGACTGGTCCTGACATCCTCCCCGATTTGATCTCTCGTTGACGCTGCTTGAAATCGGCGACGAGATCCTTCCAGTGGGAGACATGGCGAATGTTCTTCTCTTTCTCCCAACTTGCTTCTTCTTCTGTTTCTCCATGCCATTGGACGTGCCAGTGTGGTTGGCGATTAAACTGACTTCTCTTCAATAGGCGCTCGATAACTTGAAGGTTATCCGCGGTGTCGTTATCCACGAATTTGGACGCTTTCGGTATAGGTCGACTACGAAACCTCTCAGGCGTTGGCTCATATTTTGACAGCACATCCACGTTAAATGTTGGATTGATCTTCTTCATACTTTGTGGTAACTTGAGTCTTGCCACGTTTGGATTTATCATCTTTATTATCTCGAATGGCCCAATCTTTCTTGCCGCAAACTTTGCCCGTTTTGTTTCCATGTCTTTGGCGGCGTGTTTCAACGATACTATACGCGTATCCAACATTACTAGATCTCCAAACTTCGACTTGATTAAGGCGGCGTTTTTGATCATAGTAGTGCTTTTGCGTAGCTTGGGCTTTAAGCAGATTCTTACGAGCTTGCTCGATTATCTTTGCTCGAGCTTCCACAAATTCTTTAGCTTGTACATCATTCTCCTTTTGGGGATTTTTTGACTCCAGCGATTTTTCCCATGGTGTCCGTTCTTTCCTTCCCGTATCAATTTCGAAGGGAGAGTATCCTGTTGATGCGCTAACGAGTGTAGCATGGGCGTACTCGATACTTCCCAGATGCTCTGTCCAATCGGTGCCATGGTATGATACCATGCATCTAAGAGCATCTTCGACGACTAAATTCTGTCGTTCCGTTTGTCCATCGGCTTGGGCCCGATGGGCGGTGGTCATACTTAACCGAACACCCATGGTTGTCATTAGAGATTTCCAAAACGTTGAGGTAAACTTGCTATCTCTGTCGCTGATGATGGCTTCTGGAAGACCATGGTGACGCACTACACTGTCAAAAAACACTTTCGCTGTTTTTTGAGCATCATCCTTGACGTGCACCGCTGCATACTTTGTGCGTTTTGAAAACTTGTCGACAACCGTTAAAATGGCATCGAATCCATTTGAAATAGGAAGCCCCGTGATAAAGTCCATGGACACTACTTGCCAACATGCATCGGGAACGTTGCCAATAAGGCCGCAACTTTCATCCCCTCACACCCCTCCCGGGGCAGAGGTGGCGCCGAGGGAGAACAACGTAAACGCGAACCCCGTTGTTGACAATTGGAATCACACTCGTGAAAGCGTATTGTCGTTGCCAATGTATCATCAGGCCGACGCGAGAGCGCATCAGCTACGACGTTTAATGCCCCGTTAATGTGGTGTATCGTAAACGTATACTGAGAAAACGTGGTTAAGTACCGAGCTAGCTTGGGAGATACTTTAGGGTGGTGAAGCAGCCAAGAACAGGCGCTACTGTCGGTAAAAATCTCAAATTGATGACCGTAAAGATAATGACGCCATTTGTCTAACCCAGCTTTGATGGCAAAGAGCTCCTTTTCGTGAGCAGGCCAGTTAAGCTCATGCACGCCCAGCTTTTTGGAATAAAAAGCTATGGGATGATCGTGACCACCCAAAAATTGAGATAACCCCCCCAACACACGACCCGGACGCATCTGTCGTCAGAACAAACGGGCGAGAAAAGTTGGGCAAGGTAAGCACAGGTGCCGATTGGAGGGCAGCCTTCAGCCGTAAGAAGGAAGCTTCTTGCGAGGCGGTCCAGACCCATGGCGTATCCTTCTTGACCAGATGGCTTAACGGGAGGACTATGTCGGCAAACTGATGGATAAAGCGGCGATAATAGCCTGCAAGGCCTAGAAAACTTTGTAACTCCTTGACTGAGAGCGGTGTTGGCCACTTCGCGATTGCCTCTGTCTTGGTAGTATCCACAGCCAACCCTTTGCCGGAAACGGTATGCCCCAAAAAGGTGACCTCCTTGCGTGCAAACTTGCACTTCCCGATGTGTGCGTAGAGTTTTTCGGTGCGTAAGGCGGCAAAAACGAGAGCTAAATGCTCCAAATGCTCCTCATAAGTGACAGAAAACACGCATATGTCATCCAAATAGACCACCACGAATGGGAATTTCCCGAAAAGAACACGCATTAAGCGTGACCAAATTCCAGGCATTCCCGCGAGGCCCTTTGGAGCAACGCACCATTGATAGGTCTCGTTAGACGTACGAAACGCGGTGTACTTCTTGCTATCCGGGTGAATACGATGATGATGATTTGATGATAACCTTGGGCCAAGTCGATGACTGTGAAAAAGCTCATACCCTGCATCTTATCGAATAACTCATCGATTCGCGGTTATGGAATTTTGGGTACAACTGACTGGGAGTTGACATAACGGAAGTCGATAACCCAACGTAACAGCACATTGGAGTTCCCGGAACGGATCCATTCTGAGCGCGACAAACTAGTTCCCGTGGTTGGGTCCTTTTTGGGAATGCCAAATATGTTCGACATCCAGGGTGAGTCCGATAATTCAATCCACCCCCGGGAAAGATTCTCCTCGACGAACTTCTGTAAGGCTGTTTGTTCAACTTGCGAGAGGCGAAACGGCGGACGATTACTCGGTCGAGCGCCCGGTTGCATGTTTATCTCAAACTCCACAGAACGATGCGGAGGAAGCGAATTCGGTAGTTTGTCCGGAAAGACATCTGTAAATGAATCGAGCAACGTCTTTAATTTTTGCTCGCAAGGAACTTCCGATTCGGAGACCTGACAAATTTTAATTCGAAAAATTTCTTCGTAATGGGCGGTCTTTAACTTTTTCGAAAACTCGGCAGAGGAAATAAGGACCGGAGCAATCACGTCGCCGTTTGGAAGCTCACCACTATCGAATGAAACGAGATGCGTACGCCAATTGATAATCGGCTCATGTGTAGTAAACCAAGGCTTGCCCAGAATTACATCATGGGAATTGTTCATTGGCCACTCAATGACAGGAACGTCCGAAAAATGATACCCATCAAAGGATATATTGGCAACGCCTTTATTCACTTTTTTCTTGATGGTGTTCGTGCCGTCAAAACGAGTAACTTGAATTGTCACTTCGGAAAGGATACGTTGCAACAAACCTGGCTTGACCACGTTACATGTGGCTCCAGAATCGAGCATAATATTGACAGCACGATGGTCAAGAGAACCGCTCTTGGCGATTAAGTCTTTACCCGTAAAGGGTGCAAAATCCGCTTCACTTAGTGTAGTGATAACTTCATGTGATGTACCGGCAACTGTTTCTTCTTCCACGGATTCATGGTCAGACTCATTCTCGAAAAAAATAATATTTGCACGAGCCGGAGTGTTATCGTTGTCGTTAGCAGCCTGCCTGTTTCGTCGCCTATAACACTGCTGGATGGTATGTCCGAGTTTCTTGCAGTACGCGCACTTAGGTTGGTTGGAGCGGCGATGTTGATGCGGAGATGGGGATGGCCGTTGAAAGGGCCGAGCATGGTCGATTTCCATTGGCTCAGGATCCTGGGAAGATTCTCTGACCCCATACTGTGGACCGGGACGAGGATGTGCGGGGGCGTGATTATTATAACCACCCGAATGTGCGCGTTCAAAATCAAGCGCAACAGTAATGGCTTTCGACAAAGTTGTACTACGTCGATACCGGACTTCTTCCTGAGTTCTCTGCCGTAGACCCCGCTGAAAATAAATGATTTGATCGAACTCGGTCATTTCTGTGACTTGCGAAATAATTTGCCTAAATTTCGCGATATAGTCCACTAGACCGGCGCAATTTGTTTGCTTAAGCCGGTGAAGATCATCTCTCAGACTATGTTGTAGATCCGCAGGAACAAACTCGTTCTCTATTGCGATGAAAAATTCGTCCACCGAGTGGATTTCTTCTTGATGAAGCAAGAACCATTGCGCCGCTGGTCCCCGCAATAAGCTCCCCAGGACAGCAAGGATTTGCGGGGCCATGCTCTCACTTTTCCAATTCGTTCCGCGGGCGTTGAAGTATTGGTGTATTTGCATGTAAAAAAGTCGCGCCGATTCCTCACTTCGTCCACTGTAAGTCGGCATTCGAAGTCCGTCTACTTTAAGAACCCCTTCTCGCTGAGATGCAGCCAATGTATTGATAAGCTCCTGCTGTCTCTGCAGCATCTGCATCATTTGCTGCATAAGCTCGGCATTGGACGGTTGAGCCATGATCGAGAAGGAACGTAAATTTAGGTACTTTACTTTATGTAGGTCACGTAAATTATAGCGAAAATCCCTAAGAAGTGTGCGTTCAACTTCTTGCAGAAGAACGTCGACTTGGTGTAGAGGTTCCGATAAGGTTGTCCCTTGTTTCGGAAGAATGGCCTTCTCCTTTGTAATTTCCTTCGACAGGATCTTAGCGATGCGCCGGGTCTTCTTTAACGACGCGATGAGATTATTAGCCGTTTCTTCAGCCTTTTCCCACCGTCAAACACGAAAGCGTTGCTGCAACCGAATGAAATCTTGTCTTCAGCTTTTCGCTTCTTGCTCATAGAACTTCACGGCTTACTTTGCCTATAAACGGCTAAATGCGCAAAGGTTTAACCTTATCCCAGATGAATTAACTGCTTTGCAACTTCAAGCCGTACCCCACTTTACACAGACTAAGTGGCTCTATCTGCGGAGCAGACTCTTAGGCTTACAGTGGATGTTAAGGCAACACACTCAAAGACGCTAGACAGCGATTTCAAAGGGATGGAGCTTTCTTGATAAAACTGCGAGCGGAAATTCCCACGCTACGAGCAGAGTTCCAACGAAGACGCAATCTCAGCCGCGCGAAACTTCTTCGTCCAATTAGCCGTCCAACGAGGCGTACTTGTCCTAATTCCGGCGCAAGGCAGTGGTGCAGCGCAAAGGAACAGGGAACCGCGCAAGCAAGAAGATCGCAGGCGCAGCAGGCAAACAGGCGCGTGACAAGGAAAACGGAAACGCAAGTCCAAGCAAAAACACCGCACGACGAGCGACACGAAGAAGAACCAGGCGCCGAACCAAGCTTAAACACCACTAGCCGAAACAAAAGCCGCAAGCGAGAGAGAGAGAGCGAAGAAAGCACCGAGGAAGCGCGAAAGACCGGCGATGCGGAAGGGCAGCAAAAAAACGGAGGCTGGAAGCGAAGGCGCGAAGCGAAACCGAGAAGCGAAAGCGCGAGGCGAAGGCGCGCAGCGAAAGCGAGCGGCGAAGGCGCGAGCGAAAGCGAGCAGCGAAGGCACGAAGGGAGCGACCAACAAGTGCTACCACTTGTGAGGACTTGCGGCGTTGGTTGGAAAATTAAAGACTGAATTTTATTTAACCTTTCCTAACCATTAGTTTTGTTGGTGTAACCCACACCTAATGGTATCGCCTATCCTACTTGCGCAAACATGTTATACTTAGTTTTAGTATAACCCATATAAAAAATGCAATAAGAAAAATGAATGGTGTTTAAGTCAAAGATAAAATGACTGGTTGCGGTCCAGTCTGAATGACTGGTCCTGAGGTCCAGTCTAAATGACTGGTCCTGACAGTTGCTAGTCGAAGGTTTACTAATTCTCGTATTTCCCATGTGATCCTCTGCCTCTTATAGTAAGAGAGTGATGTCTTGACCCGGTAATTTCAATTCCGTTGACTGGATTCGTTGAAGCTCGCCTTCAATGTTCACTAATTTATTTTTCAGCCGGGTGATGTTTACTTTCTGTTGACTCTCGTTTACTAGGAGATCTGTTTGCTCTTTCTGTTTGGGTTGACGTCCCTGATTTGGGGATTGTTACCCTGTTTGACTAAATGTGGCCTTGCCGTCGAGGGTGACGATTGCTCCTGATGTGACGATATTGACCGTTTTTCTATATGCTTCCCAATAGATTTCAGTGTCTGGTTGTCTTCGTATTTTTATCATTTCCGTATTGAGTGGTTTCCTTGACTTGTTTCTGACACTGGTTCCGAAATTTTTGGCTGTGTTCTTCAGTGGGATCAGGTCATGCCTGTTGTTGTGGTTGTCGACGTTGTTGTCCAGGTATATTACTTCGTGCTGCTTGTGATTCAGAAATATTTTGATGTGAGTTTGTCTCGGTTTTCTTGTTCACCCCTTGTCGTTTTGTATGTCTTTTGACTTCTGTCCTATTTTCATCATCTTGTCGTCGTGGGTGAGCACTTTCCTCAGTATCTTGAGCTGATTCTTCAAATGCGACCTGGTGATCCGTGTTATCAGATTTGACGACGGTTCTGACTGTTCCGATTCAATCTTTAGCGAGTCTTCGAGTTTTTTCTGTTGGTTTCTACCCGGCATTGTAACACCTCGTGGTTCTAAAGGTCGCTGACGGAATTTTAACCATTTTCATGTCTTCACCCGCGATGACTATACACTTGAGTTTCGTTAGTTTCTCTAGAGCAGTGGTGCATTGTCGCATCGGGTGACCCCTTTCCCCGCATCTTAAACACTGTCGTCGTCCTTTTGCTGCGGGGTGTTCTACAATTATCATGCAGTTGCACCAGTAGATACGGAGAATCCCCTCAATAGCTGGTGGGCAGCCGCCCGTTTCAGTTTTAATTCCCATGAAGTAGATGTACCCGACCATGTACCTCCGGTGTCCAATGTATCGAGATGGAACGACACGCTGAGAATCAGTTTGAGCCTACTATAGAGTTTTGTTAACTCAATCGCTCTGGTGACATTTTTTAGCACACAAGAATAAACCCTTGTTGGGTATACTCCTCTCCATTAATTTCCAGTTGTTGTTGCCATGCCGACTTCGACTGTGTTTTTGGCCATTCATGTAATTTTTTCAGTGTGTGATCGTATCTGTAAAATGGCCCTTTCACTCCGACATTTTTTCTGCTATTTCACGTGTATAAAAATGAAAATATAAAGAATGATTAGTGGGATTATAACCAATACGTTTTACCTGAGCGACCATTGTCTAAAGATCTTTTGTTCCTTTTAACCCGGCTGTCGCTGCTGTTGCGATGCTCTCTTGGATGCTTTTAGTACTTAGACATGCTTCTTTGATTGCACTTTCTCCTCGTAGGTCAAGTATCAAACATCCTTCAACGTGAGCTCGGATGGTTTATAGTAAACGGAATTGGTGTTCCATGGACATGATTCTATTGATAAACTGCGGAATCTACCTCGCCAATATCGTCCCCTCTACTATGCCTTGTACGATTTTCTATTCCTCTGGTGTCCCTTTCCTGCATTGAGATGGAGCAAATTTGCCGTAGTCCTGCTCGCATAATTTGCGTAGTGTTGATATTTCCACAGGATTGTAAACAGCCTTTTTGAATAAAAAGGGTTTGGACGTGTCCATTGGTAAATTCTGAGACTGGGCCCCTATAACCTTGGAGGCCCATCCTGTCAGTTGACTTGGCTCCGTTTCTGCTTTCTGGATTTGATATTGACCAAGCATCTTCCATAACATGGATCCGAATGATTGAGTGGAACGTTGTACGTTGAGTGCTGCCCCTACAATTTCATGTTTCCATAATGCAAAATTAATTTGATTCTTCACTATCATTAGCTCAGTTAAGTCAATAACTCACTCGCATTTGCCCTTCTTAAGCTCGGGTAAACGTTTCGCTGGTGGGGTAGGTCGAGATGCTGGTCCTTTTGCCATCAGAATGATCCTGTTGAAAAGTTGCTGCAATATGTCGAGCCATGTTTGCACCCTATGAAGTGGTTGCAGTGCTTGTTCCAGGGCTGAGTGTAATGTCCCGATCAGATCCTCAACTGAGTTGGTTTGTGGCATTACCGACTCCTTCGTGATCTCATCAGTCTGTGGAGAATGTTCTCCTGCTGTAATGTCAGGTGTGCTTACTGCCTTTGCCAGTGTCTCTGGATCTACTTCGGGTTGCGTCGCCTCGTTTTGTGCCGCTAGGGGTGCATTCGACTCTTGTGTTTCAGGTAGTATTTCATCCTGTGCGGCAGGTTCGCTACCCGAACTCGACGGCACTGCATTTAAACCATCGAGTTCTTTTTCTTTTGGTGTGGACCCGAGCCCCTGGCCGATATTGGCCATATTCTCCCCCTTCTCTGGCGCTAGGTGTCTTGATAGCTCGGATCCTCTTAACCGTCGCTCGGTTGAGAGGGCTATTTAGCAAAATCGGAACTACGCGCACTTTTAATGAGCTAGGAGAACTGTGTGGAGTAAGCAGTACAAGTATCTGTGGCAATACAGTAAAACGATGATTAAAGCAGCTACGAACTACTTCGAAGTACTGAATATTTCTTTTTAAACAAGGACTTCAGTTATCACAGAAATAACGATAGTTATAATAATATAAAGAAGACACAAACTTTGTACTCATAAATTTACTTCTTAGGGGGGCATTTGATGCCAGATTACTCTATCTTACGTGTAATTTCGAATCCCTGGCCGCCTCTTACTCCCAACAATTTAGTCCGGTGAAGGTTCACCACAGTTCAGACAGCGCTGGGCATGGTTCAGTGACCACTATAAGCAATAAACTTCCAACTAAGGAACAACAATTCTTTTAACGTACCAAACGATAATGTCACTCTATCCTGTCAGCACTGTATCATCATCAACTATGAGCAAAAATTCGATAGATTCCGGGCGGTCTGCAAAGTGATCGGGCATACCACCACACGTTCCACATCTGAAAACACCAGCTCGCCGTATCGTGAGCCACACACAATCTTTCGGCCGGTTTTAAACACTACAACAGATAACAGTTCGTCGTCCAATTCGTCGCTCTTGCCTACGAGTACGTTCTTGCGCAAGTCAGAGACACTCAGTCGTCCCTCGCCACTTGTAATAGCTCTTGAACTAGTTTTTATTGCCTATAGCCCTACAAAGATCAAATCAAGCGTTAGAAAGGTATTCGTTTATCTGCAGGTAGATAAAAATGAGCAAATCGTATGCCAAAAAGCGATGTTGCCGTGTATAACAGATCTTAATGCAGCTTTGGTTGTCTCTACTTGCAATCATGCTGGCGGATAGATCGTGTAGTGTAGACAATACTGGATGGCTGACGCAGCACAAGGTCGTCAGTCTTTGCCAGCACAAGTTTTGTCTCTCTCATTTCTTTCTCGTGTGCTCACATCTCCGCCCACGTCGGATTCCCAACAGCTCAAATTGATCTAATGAAAAAAACTACTATTCTGATTAAAATATCTCACTTGCAAATACCTGTCAATCGTGATTACGTACCTTTTAATGGCTCCCCGCACTCAACCTATCAACCTGTCATATAGATTTTTTGCGTTATTTCCGCCCACATGAAGTATATTTAAGTTGCAGGCATATTTTAGATAATACAATACCAATTACACTTCAGGGGGGGGGGAATTTGGAGCTAGATCTCGTATCTTACCGTCAAACACATTTTCATATTGAACTGAATGCTGCGCATACAAAAATACTTTTTTGTTGTTCTAGCATCTAGCTCGAGCAAGAACTGTTTGATCCAAACAACGAATTTGGAAGGTTATATTGCAGCAATATAATTGCGTTTTAAGGGTGTTGTAGTATAGAACAATAGCGGTTCTCACGGTTCGAAAGTAGGTACTTTGTAGGTAGGCAAAACTAGCCTATCAGCGCGTATCTACGACTTTCCAACCGTGAGAACCTTTTACATTCAGCAAGTGCGCACAGACTCGATTTAAGCCAATGATGTAAAAGAAACTCGTATTTTGTGTGAATCATGACTCGGTACAGTTATCTTCTATCTTTAACTAAGTCCGATTGGGTGCTTCCAAGCAAAAATTTAGCCAATCAAAAATACCTACAAGTTCTCGTTTTTGCCTTCAGCGATTCTCGCTGAAGGCAAACGTGTGAAAAAAAGGGATTTGTAGGCAAACCGAAGGTATGCTCTGATTGGTCAGTTTTGCCTACAAAGTACCTACCTCCGAACCGTGAGAACCACTAATAACCGTTCAATAGAAAGTACCACTCCAATTTTAAAAGCACCACCCTTGGTCATCTTTGATGAATAAATACGTTGAATCCGCCGTACTTGCACTTGCTGTATATGTGCATAGAGGCATTAGATTACTGTCGGAACTCCATTTGGATAATTTTACCAGCATACAGCTTAATGTATCTGATAAGCTAAAATAGAATTCCTTTTCCCTGCTTCCTAGCAAAAGCAACTTAAAGTTCCATGTGACCTAGAAGCTCGCGCAAGAACGATTTGCGCTGTCACGTGCTACCCCCGAAAGCCCATGACGAACGTGACCTGGTGTCCGCTACGCCTGTCCCGAGTGCTCAATCCTTTGAGGATATAAGCACCGACGGTCAGCGCGTGGTCTTGTACCGTGGACGCTCAAACCATACCACGGCTACGTACCGAGTGTTGATGAAGGACATGTTGATGTGTCAGGTAAACCCAATACGGTGGTGAATCCAAAGTTAAGTGACCAGGTATTCGCCTGAGCAACTCGTGCAATATGTCGCACAGTCATAGAAATCGTCAACAGACGGTGAATACTATCGATACTTAGTACCAGACTTCGGTAATGGTAGATACCAACATGACTCAGGGCGGTATCGGTATCGTTAGCGTTTACTTTATGAGTTTTGGATGGACCAGGGCCTTAGGGCCGTTCTTACAAAATGTCCCGGGACGGGACCCCGGGACAGTCCCAAGTCCCGAAAATAAGAATAAAATTTTGATCTGTTTTTTTTCACATTAAGTTCGAACTGACATTAGCCTTTACAGTTCACAAAGTGCAGTTGCTGAAGAAGCATGTCAGCGAAAAAGATGGCGTTGGATCTGTGATCCGCGTGGTCATGCGTGGTCTTGCATCGACAGGTGGCACCCCCAATGACTTAGAACACGCCGTCGGACGCGAGCGTGAGGAGCTCGAGGCTGCTGAGATCGGCGTAACGCAATTTAACCGCGACCCGCTCGAGTCGGACGAGACGCAGGGCAACTCCAAGGACGACCCGATTCTCGTGCCTTCTTTTAACAACGTGCGCACTGTGGGCGTTTCGCATAACGACGCGTCGTATCTCTACTGGTTCAACCTGGTGAAGGGCAAAGTCCACTATCTGCCACAGATTGAGAAGTATTTCATGCTCTACAACCCCGAGGAGCTCGCGCAGCTCGTCAAGGAGGTGGAAGCCAAGCAGCAGCAGCAGCAGTAATTTTCGCCAACATGAGACGTTTGTGACTTTCTTTCCCTTAAAAAAACAAAAAAAAATTAGAAGATTGGACACTTGTTTATCAAACGTCTGCGACGTGAGACGCTCTCCTAGTGAAGCAAAGGGTTCGACATGGCATTTAAGTACAGGCGATGCACCTCGGTGAAAAACTGCATTTATCAACAATGCGACACCATAAAAAGATAAGTCACCACATTAACGAAATGATGGGATTAGTGTTACCTACCAGTCAAAGGTCCGACTCGCGCACTGGCACATCTTGCAATACCGCAACAAATTTTACTGACGTATTTGTCACGTTTCCATAAACTCGATAGGCTTCAATAGGCCCGAGAAAGCCCAAATACATGTCATCCTTCGATATTTTCTGTTGTGGTCCACTTCGGCCGTCCCAGTCCCAATGTCCCCAAAAAAACGTGGGACCAAGCCAGATGGTGGGACCGATGCCGTCCCGACGTGACCTAACCCGCGCTTTCTAGGCCAATCGTTGTCGTCTATTTGGTCCCGGGATCCCGGGACATTTTATAAGAACGTCCCTTAGGCCCTGGTCCATTGAAAACTCAAAAAGCCATGCTCATTCTAGAAAAACGCTCATTGGCTAACGTTAACCCTACCCCTTCAAATCCATTCTCAACTGAGAGAGCGATTCTTAAAAGAAAAAACCGGTTCTCAAGTATGATATTGTGCGTCAATCGCAGGGTCTACGTGGAGGTAGCAATCATTACAACTTCGCCACAAACTTTTTTAGCTGATATGACGTGTTAGGTAGATTTAGTAAATGCAGATAGACATTATAGTAATCGAATGAAATACACGAATATAGGTTATTTTTAGAAAATTGCTAGGTGCACACCCCCCATTTGCTACGCGCACACCCCCCTATGGTTAGGGTTAGGGTTATTGCTCGATAATACATTAGCAATAACCGATCATGACAGGCATGACAAGGTATATATTTCGCTCGCTGATTCCTGGTTCTTCCTTTACTCTTAAACTGCTTTTCTTTCTTTAATCTCTTATAGATTAGTAATTATCCAGGATGTCAACATCACGCAAAAGTACCAAGAGCTGCTGCGTAAACTAGAGGCAATGGGCGGTGAGAAGGTCGGGCGCCATGTCGTGCATTGCCGCCTTTTCAATCGCAAGACGCTCACTGGTAGCTACTTTTCATGACAATAAGTTGGACAAAGAGAGACTAATAAACATGCTACTGCAGATGGATACATCAACCAACGCATGTTCATGCTGAGGATGTCTCAAAATGATGACTTGGTGTACGCTGTGCTGGCAAACGAAAAGGCAAGCGGTTTAGGATCCAGCGATAATGGAGTTGAGGGTCTTATGGAAGACTGCTCCTTATTGGAGTGTGGCCTGGACGGAGCCAATATCTTACAGCAAGTCGAGATTTACGCTTTCAAGTCGGATGGCCAGTTCGAGGTGCAGCATATAACTTTTTCGTTTGGATAATCTTACGACGTTGACCCAGTTGTCCTTGTGATTATATGTTTTAGGGCACGCAATATGTGGTGGGTGACTTTCTCGTAAGCGTCTGCACCTTCATGTCCCGCAATAACCTGCCGCGAGGTCTTCTGGTCGAGGTCCAATACTCGCCATGCTATACAGTGGCGCACGTTGACGTGCTGATCGATGAATTTCTACACAATTTTGCTTCGCATGATTATTTGCGCAAGCCCGTGGATAATTTGAATGCGCTATTTGACAAGCTGGGATTACCAAACAGTGAGTACAGCCTCAAGCATACAGCCTTGCAGTATGTCGCCGCCTTTAATATAGAAAATTGCTAGGTGCATCCCCTAACCCTAACCCTAACCCTAACCCTAGGGGGGGTGTGCGCGTAGCAAATGGGGGGTGTGCACCTAGCAATTTTCTATTTTTATTCCTTGCAACACCAGCATCATACAAGAATGAGAACAGATTCGTGGTCCAAATCTGCCCTTCAGATTCGAGAATGGGAATAAATGGGCCAGGGCCTTAATATCGCGGTGGTTCTACCGGTATTAACCCCTTCCGGTACCAATACCGCACACCCCCGTGCGTTAAATGCAAACTGTACCGTATATGCGGTACAGTTTGCATTTAAGTATACCAGGTACTACTCTGTTCGATTTTTAATGGATATTGCCAAAATTTTGGGCAGAACACCACCTCGCTTTTTTGGGTGCAATATAAGAGATGAAGGGTTCGTGCCTGTTCTATTTAAACAAATAAATGACCCGACCACTTCAATAAGATAACGCTTTGTGTTATACGAGGAATGACGGGTGTACATGTTCCACCACATCATATCAAGAACACGTCGTCAACAATATTAGAATCTGGGCTAAATGAAAAACGAATCGCGGCCTTCAATTTGTTCTAAAAAATTGAAGCGACGTATTGATCATGTCTTTCTTTATTTTCTCCATGAAGCTGCTCATTGCGAATTCGCTATTGCCATCGCCTCCTCCATTGCCATAGTAACTATAGCACGTATCGAGTCAGTAAAAAAATACGTGCATTTACTAAACCATACGTCGACGTACATAAAGACAGGGACAGCCGCAATATCGGAGATCATCTCCAGCTTCAAAACTCGGAAAATTTCATCCTGACTTGGTCTTATTTTCTTCAACTATGAGGAATTGGTCATAGGTTTGCCGAGCCTTCTTTTTGTGTCTCCATTGCTTCCTCAGAATTCGGCCTTACCTATAGTGATTCGAGTGAACGACGTCGTTTTGATGTCGTCGCCCGCATTTTCCAGTTATATCTTCCGAGCGTAACGAATCAACGCATCATACTTATGTCGGGCTTTCGAAAAGATTTTTCCGCGGTCGCGCAAACACGCTTGTGCGGTTGAAAGTTCTTCTTTCCTACTTAGCCTGGACAGTTGGTCATGCCGCACTTTCCCTTCATGTATTTACTTGAGAGCGAAATCTTTGAGGGTGGGATCAAAACGCCTCTCTTTGGCGTTTTACTTGTCCCCGATGGCTTGTATTCGCTCAACTTTTTAAATGGTGCGCAAAAGTTGAGGTTGAAAATTCAAACAGACAGCATAAAATTTGTAAGGTTATACTAATCTCAGAGGAAATGCTTTTTTGAAGGGATGTCCCAAAAAAACAGAACAGAGGTGGTATCCTCATTTGCAGCAACGAGGACACTACGTTTAGTAATTGCATTTATCAAGTTGGACTTGTCTTCGCTAATAGAAGCAAAGGCTTGAGTAATTGTTTTGCTTGCTTAGGGAGTACCGTGATTTACGCGATAATCGACTAAATGCAAATTCTTGTGTGGTAGATAGATTTTCCGTAGGTACGGGTTAGCTTTTTTATTAAAAGTTGACTAAAAAAGACTTGCATGGAAATTGATTACTCGTTATGAAATCTTATCACGAATCCAATTCGTACGTGTAACGACTTCGGCGACTTGTTTCGCTTCACATACGATAGAACGCACGTTCTTCGCCTTCAGTGCGATCGTCATCAGCTGAAACGTGCTTGTGGTTACGTTTGTTATGATTCCCATTTCCACTCTCTCCCGAACTCCAACCCGCTGATTCCTCCGTGTCGAATCCTCTCAACGATCTCACGTTTCCGTGATCACCATCGTTGACCGCATAGGAAGTCGATACATCAGTAGCCTTTAAACTGTCGGACGATAAAGCTGCGTTACCACGGATGACAAGCACCGCACCGACGAGAAGAAAGGGAAGAACTTGCATCTTGATGACAAAACCAATTTCAACTTGTTTAGCAGACTTCAAAATGAAAAATGAGGATCGATCTGCCGGGCATAAAACACTAAGAATATCTAAGAAAAAACGACAATTGAAAGGCTTGAATACTTTATATATAATAACTTGTCTTCAGTACAACGCTAGATAAGACGCTTGACCGTAATCTTCGCGGAAACTGCTACTTGATAAAAGATTCAGTAAGGTACATTGACGACTGCCACTTCCAAATGTAGCATTTCAAATATTCGAATCTCAGAATACTGTTGTAAATTGTACATGTTGTGCATGAGATGTTGTACATTTGAGACGCGATTCGTGGACTTATTTCACCTATCAAATTGATAGGCAAGCTCATAACCAGTCGATTTTCGAGCTTGCATGAAGAAAAAAGAAAAGTGTGCTCACGTGCGAAATATAGCATAGGACATATACGGATGATCCTCTTTGTAGTCGTAGCATGTCATCAAGCGATTCGTCTTTTTAGAGCAAGTCTGATGTTATCGGCGTAGGCTCGGAAGGTATCTCGACATTGATCATACAGCGCAGAGTTTCCAGATATAATGGGACTATACGAGTAAAGTTACTGTTAGAATGCATACTATGAAATGTACCGCTTCGGTTTTGTCCTATTGATCCAAGATTATTCTCTCAAGATGGCACAATGTGCCATATCTGGGTCAGTATTCGAACGATTTTAGATATGATAAGTACGAAATATAGTGTGGAAGTGAATAAGAACGGACCAATTTTTTATAACCTTGACAAAATAATGACATTATGTGTGCAGGTAGTATTAAAGTTCATATACATGTTTGGTTCATCGTGAAACCCTCTGAAAACTGTTTGAGGGTGGACCGTTCTTATGGACGCTCTACATCGTACCTCATATAAGCTTTTGCGCAATTATTTTTCAATTTATACCATTTCAATACTAAAAGCAAGCTAAAATTGCGGGATGCCTCACCTGACTCTGTCGCCTTCGTCACTCAATTTTGCGGACCATGATGTCATCTGTTCGCATTTAAATCTGCAATAAGATCGATGATAGTATGACACACTTGATTATATTAAGCAAATAAATCGATGACAAAATACGAAACATTTGCATTAGATTAATCTCGAATGAGAACTACAAACACGTACCCAAATAGCGATATCAAGTGTACTGTAATCTGGTAAGGGGGGGTCACGGGTCATGACCCCAAAAAAATTACGGATTTTCATTGGTTAATTCAGAGAAGGGGGGGGGGCTGTTTTTTTGGCCGTGACCCGTGACCCGAAGGTGGGGTCATGACCCACCACGGGGTCATGACCCCACCGGAGTCTAAATTGTTAATGACAACGTATACACTCTTTCCGGTCACTTTTCGGAGCCGTTTCCGAACTACTCTTTTGCGCAAGGTCCAATTACAACTTCTAGCTGTCAATGCTGGTTATCAGAATTGACATGGCGTAATTAAAATAGATGTATACTAAAGGGACCACTATGAGTCATGTTTGCTAACTGCAATCACACGTTAGTTGCGGGCATGAAACTTTTTTATCGACCAAATAATCTACAGCCTTGCAATTGGTAGGTTGTATGTGCCGATTTCATCACTCTTCATGTTAGGGCTGTCTTTCGTTATGATTTCCTACACCAATGGGTCATAACCCTCTTAGGAATGCATTTGAAACCCACATCTAGTTTCAAAACATATGGTCCCGTCACCCGAGGATTATGACCCCGTTAAGAATGCCCCTAAGGTTCAGCGGGGAGATGATCATACGGTTATCCGCACAAGCCCTATACACTTAGCGTCACAATATAGAACTAGTGTCACAGCTGTCTATACCGGTAGCATCCGCCATTTTTTTGGCATATGTTTTGCAAGTCTCGATTCCGTCGTTGTACATTGGATTTGCCCTATCATTCATTCCCTTGACGACACAAAACGAGAGTTAGGAGATTTCAGGAGAGAAACTCACAAAGTTTGCCGTCCAACTCGCGCATGGTAGCAAACATCGAAGTACAATGGCAGACTTGGTGGGGTTAAAGTTCTTGCACCACGTGAATAATGACGTCAAGGTGAGTAAGTAATTATTAAGTCGAGTCAACGATAATGAACGTCCAAAACATTTTGTGCAATAAATTATCAACTGTAGGAAATCAGTTAGAGTTCGACACTCGTCGCTGTTTCTTTCAAAGTGTCTGTCGGTTCTTCCTCTGGCTTTGCGTATTCATCGTATGTGATGTCTTTGTGGTTCTCAAAGTGTTTGGCCCAAGGATGAAAGAACATAATTAGAACAAATGCCCCGAGCAACTCAAATGTCAAACTGGGTCACAATCAGATAAAAATAGTCAATGAAAAAGGACGACAAATCCCCCCATTTCAACAGACAATACTGACATGGCATTAGTGCGATTGTAGTTCGCCACAGATCGATTAAATATGTCCAGAGCCTCCTCCAACTCCTTAACCTTCGTTGTATATGCTGCGCGCAGCTCTGGTGTCAATCGTCCCTCTTTCAAACCAGCTTCTTGGAGCTTCTTGTCTTTAAAAACAAGTGCATTGTACTGCGGTTGCTCTGCACGAGCCATGGTGACAGGCCAAGCGCTTTTACCAGACTGCAGAAGAAATCACATACGTCGGTGAACACTCTTTGTATTTCAGTTCCTTGGTCGAATTGCACACCGGCTTGGTCGTGTAGCGCTGAAACTCATGATCAAATTGTTCAATGGCGCGTTTCGCTGTCGTCGCCTCGGCGATGTAATGAGTAACATTTGTGACACTAGTTCTATATCGTGGCGTTAAGTATATAGGGGTTGTGCAATAACCGTAGGGGTTGTACGGATATCATCTCCCGATTTTGTTTTCCGCGATGGCCGAAAGTCTCGCAGTAATAAGTACCTAGATCCCACAGTTGTAATTGCCCAGTTGTGACCAGATTGCAGGGTCGAAACGACGGATGCGGTATTACGCAGGCCCATCTGTCGGATTATTTTGTCGTGCGCTAACCGATACTATTTGTGTGCATAGCTGGAAACATGGGTCATAATGGAAGACTTCTCGAGTACTCGCACGCGCAAACAAGCAAAACCAGTGGTTACTACCAACCAGTTGCGGAAAAAAGCGTACTCGGCACCGTCCTCAAGGGCACCACGTATGTTTTCATCCACCTCATCGACGCCGATAGCACCAGTGAGTGACGGCAAAACAACAACCGTGTGGCCGTTGTTTGAAAAAAAAATCAGCGCACACTGAAGAGCGGCGTCGCTTAGTTGCATTCGCCAATTAAAGCCCACGATGTTGATGTAATAACAATAAGTGACTCAATGTTTCAACTTAAACATCACACACTATCGATAAAATAAACGTACATTTCGGTTTGAAAGTCGTATCATCGACATCAACTTTGCTCTTAAGCTGAATGTACAATTAATGAGACCCAGAGACAAATGTGTATTGGATTGGAAAATTCATAGCACATCCAGCTGGCCGGCCGACGACCTTTATATGCTACCCGCACTTAGCTCTTGAAGTCAGGTTGATTTATAACTATTCTGGTGGGGCAATCGGTGAAGATAGTATTTCGGCCTCACAACCGACGGCACAAGCTACGGTTTACTCGGGGGGTCTTTTATCAAAGTAGAAAGTTGTTCAAGCTATGTCAGAGTGACCAATATTCGAGAGCAGCCGCTCCACTTACATGAAGGTGGTATTGTTGGAATATAATGTTCCGAAGAAAAACTGCCCCGTCGACTGGGATACCTTACGATTGGTTCAAGACGTTATATCGAGTGGAAGAGCTTAGCTTATCAAGCGACGGTCAGTTTGTGGAAGAAGATTGAACGGTTATGTTGGCTCAGAGTACCAGACCCCTTCCAGAATTCTGTCTCGGGGTCCGTCCATACCAGGTCAGCATGGACCTGCTCGTCGGGGACGTGTGCAGATGGCTAAACGGAGCAGCCCCTGCTCGCTTAGCAAGAAAACGTCGTTGAATGCCGCTGCAGAGGCCTGGGCGAACTGAAAGGTAGTGAGAAACTCCAGGCTGTAAGTCAACAGCCCAACGGCAGGAAACGTTGAGACTGTCCAGGTCGGCATTCACGAGGGCGCGACTAAAATGTCGTTGGCATAAAAGACCGGTGTCGAAGTAACCCCCCAAGTTGTTATCGATAATTTTTAACTTGGCGACCCAGAGGTTAGCACCTCGGGAGAGATCAATAGGTTGAAGAAAAGAATATGGAGAAGCATTATGCTGTTGATCGGCGAAGGCAATGCGCTGCCCCCTGCAGCACATGGGGCGGTATGCGATATCGATGTTTGTGGTGCAAAGCGGACTGCTCAACAATGTCGGCAAGTCGTTCTTCGTAATCAAAACAGATTAAGGGATTGCTAGCGACCAAGATCATTCAGCCGTCGACATCACCCTCGATTTTCCTATAGTAATTATAATTAAGAAGAACGGGGTAAATACAGGGCTGCGCATAACTAAGTTGATGATTTAACCGTTTCCGATGAACAACGACTGGATGGAAGACTTGGATAAGATTTTATAATATGTCGCTAGATATGCCCCAAGTATTTTGGGTGTCTATATGAACGGGCTCCAAAAATTTCGGCATTTATCACTTCTTTCGGTTTCTTGACAGGAAACGACGTCGTTCGGTCTATAATGCCCCGCCGATCTATCAGCGGCTGATTATATGCCCATTTCAATATATAGACGAACCAGGACTCTGATTTGTTAGCTAAAACAAGGTGACTCTGATCCAGACCGCAACTCTCGGTTCCGGAGAAATGGTCTTATATTGACGATATTATAGTAAATGCCACATCGTGGGATTGTGCAAGAAGTAGAGCAATTGTAGATCACGTGTAAAACGTAGAATTCGTCGATCAGCGTTGCTAAAAATTTCTGGGGGAAGACCAAGGTCACATATCTAGGTCACCAAATCTCAGTTGCTGGATTGGAACGTAACCCGAAAGATTTGAAGTCCGTAAGTACTGTAACCTTCTTGCGGTTATTAAAGGCTTGTGATCCTTTTTGGGTGGCCTAAACTATTACATCCGCTTCATCGCAGCTTAAGCAACACTGCTGTGGGAGGTCGACTACCACAAGATGGGTGGGATAAACCCGAAAGAGGAACTTCCCGTCAGGTCAGCTCTCTCGACCAATGAGAAGACGAATTGCTGACTGGGGTAGATGATCGGCCTACGCACCCGGCCTCAACCAGGTCAATGATTACATGTCCAGGGCAAAGGTGGCGTATGGTATGGCGACCAGCCGGTACTGAAACATTTCGACCTTGATAAAATGCCGGTGATCTTAATCTACGCCTATAAGTGGGCCATCTATGCTATCCTTGTACAGGATCAGTAGAGCTTCGATTGTAATAGTCACTACACGGTTGGTTACCACCGTGCACGGTTATTATCCGTGCAATTTAAGAATAAACCGCGCATGTTTGAAGATTTTAGATAAAAAGAACATTCATGAGATACTGACCTGATACATATCTATGTGCTTGAAAATTGAATATCTTCCGTAGGAGAGACGAGGCTTATCTGTACTCAACTAAGTCCGGATGAACTCACACAATTTGTAACTCATAGAGGAAAGTCCTTGTCGCCATGGATCGGTCAAGAATGCACTATAAATCAGGTAGTTGGACCAGTCTTATTCATTTTCTTTTTTCATAATCTAATTTTGTTTCCTGGTAAACAATACACAGTAGCAGGCCGTCAGACAACGTGTTCATTTCTTTTTTTGCTACGAGCTACGAAACCTTTACGAGCGCTAAATTGCACAATCGTGTAGCCAATGGCGCTGCGACTTTTCTTGACGCTAACATTGGATCCATTGCAAAGTATAGTGCAGTTACAAATGATCAAGTGATGCGGACGCGTCTCGTGTTTCTCATGCCTGGCTTTGCGTCATCGCAGTTGCAGTCTATCGCTGTGAGGCTGGATTTTGAAAGTACCTTTATCGAGATAGTACATTGGGGGACCACGTGTGGATTGATTTGGTACGTGTCCTGGCTAAAGCTGCTTGCTGGATCCGGTGCATGAAGCTCGATCTTACGACGCGGAATGAACTTAAATGTAAACTGCGGTAAGTCGAAGGATATGGAGCTAGATGATCGATTCTATCGACTTCTTTTTTGGGACACAATGTTTATCCGTTCGAGTCACCAAGATTCCACAAACCATGTATTTCTCCGCTGAAATCATCACGCCCGTACGAGCAGTACGGAATGCGAGTACGGAATGCGAGCATTCATCATACCGAATATTTCCTGTAATGTAGTATCGAAACGGTCGACCCTGTCTTGGTTCTTACGGCAGTGGAATTGACGTCCGGTTGGGCAGATGGGCTGCACTATTGTCCCAGTGGTCGCTCGAAATCATTAAGTGCACTTAAGGAAGTAGAGATTCTGGGAACATTAGTGGCCAGCATCACTCCGAGGGATGAAGTGAAGGAGGCATCGATAGCGATAGCCCCTAGGAAGCAACCGCGGGAAACTGTCACGCTTCCACCACCAACTGTTGACCCAAAAGAAGAATTAGTGGTATTCACTTTAGACGTGTCTGCTAGCTTTCAGTAAGGTGAGCATTTATAATGCAATATTATGAAAACTGCCAGAGCAAGAGGTGGTCGCCGCCGCGGATTTCACGCCTAAAATAACGGTAAGTGGATTTAAAGATTCGGAACGGATACTCTGCCTGGAATTGCTTGATGACCGGTAATGGGGGCGTATTATTATTTGTGGTGACTTTAGTCTAGTGATTTTTCAAAATACGGAAGAGATTGATTGCAAAGCTCCTAAACTGGAGAAATTGATGACTGAGTAATGAAAACACAGAGAACGTGACCTGATCACGACATGTTATTTGTTAGAAGAGAGTGTATTGAAGTGTAGACCATCTGACCAACTCTGCTATGCGATCCAGGACGGCATTACTGTCTCCAACCCAGCAATGTTCGCCGATCTGACCAAGTTGAACAGGTTACCTGAGCCAATCAGAGCAACCGATAACGGGAGTGAGGCGCGGGTGTTCGTGAACCCATTAATGAGAAAGTCCGATCAACTGAGAACAAGTCGGAACCGATTCAGCGATAAGCTGACTCATGAGGAGGGTGACGCCATTTCGGAGCGCTAGGTCGCTCTAGGACAACCTTACCTGTCACGCTCATCCGGTTGGATTTTAACCAATCAGCGCGCTGACCGGATAACAATATGCTCATTTTAAATTGACCGGTCAGGAATATTGACTAATCAGGTTATGAGTAAGTGCTTCCTCCTCAGGCAGGTCAGGGGTGTATGATGGAGTGATCGACGCAGGGGCGGATGAATAGTGAATATGAATATGATGATGAAAACTAAAACCAGCTAAATGATGTTTGATAAAAATGGGGTATATATGGATGTTAAGATTGGAAATAATGACCTTTGGAGATGAAGAACTAAAGCAACTGGAGTATGTTAGAGTTAACTAAGAACAACATATTTGTCGAAATGTTATTACCTTTGCAGAATTTGTCCTGGCGTCAAGCTATCTTGAGCCCAGGATATTGAGCTGGATCCCTCCAGTATTAATTACGTCAGGGTGCTTGCATGAGAGATGCTTGGAGAGACGCAGTGTGATCTGGTAGGGTACCGGGTGCCGTTCTGGACCGGATAACCTTTCCTCTCCACCTTCCGGTTGCTACATTTAAAACAATGGACAAACGAACAAGTATAGATCGTACTGACCCACCCTGATGCCGTTAGCGATCAGTTCCCACAAGCGGGTCCAGCTCTTAGAAGCTCGGATACGCCTCTGCTTGCATCGATTCCAATTAGGGGCCAGCGTGTGGTCATACCGGCGAGTTCCGGCTGCAATAAAAAATAAGTGGACCCCCAGATTGCTTGAGCATGGCGAAGAACAAACTTTCGGTAGGCCAATCGGAAAAGGAAGACCGATACGAGACATTAGCATGGCCAGTACTCCCTAGGGTTTCGCGGCTAATAGGTCCTCACGACAGCCCTTCAAACCAGCCAGGACGACATTTTGAACTAGAGATTGCCTTGGTGGATGGTGGGAAGATACAGAAGACAGGACGAGACATGAACGAGCAATCTTTGTGTCAGGGAGGTACCCTTTTCGACTCGTCTAATCACAGCAGGCACTAATAACGGGGTGTTTTTATCCTCCACTTATCGAAGTTGAAATGAGTCAAGGAATACCCTGATCGACCGAAGACACTGTACCCAGCAGAAGACCAGCCAAGGTTCGACTTTGATGAAGCACTTTTGCCGGAGAATAGCTGGAAAGGCAGCTCGATCAGTACAAGTACGAAGTGGAAAATATCATGGATACCCGATCGAGTAAGAAGAATCGGTATGACCGGACGCACTGTGAGTTCCTAGTTCGTTGGAAAGGATATAATGGGTGGATGAACGGGATCTTAATTGTGGAGCGTTGCTACGGGCGGCAAAACGTGAACACCTGATACGTAATAGATTCGAGGTAATGCAGGCTCACGAAGAAGATGATCGGGAGTCACTATAGTAATGGTTGAGAGGCATTGCCGATTGACCAACTGGTCGGAACCGATCCGGCTGAAGTCGACTCGATCAGGACCAACTCGGTTGGAATCAATGGATTATATATTTTCGTGTTAGTTGCATTTTTATATATGCCGAGTGACCCAGTGAAAGTGGAAATGGAACTATGAAATATGGAAAAGAAATGTAGAATGACGGTCGTGATAAATTGGTGATTAGAAATGAAATGATGAACTGAATCGACCGGCTATCACGATGATTAAACCCGATACATGTGGTGCAGACGGGGATCTTGACGTCCAGGATGGCTGGAAGGGTCGTCGCGGTACCGGTTTCGCCATGGATTTTGGAGATCGCCCTCAGCCAGCGCATCTTGCAGTTTGTCGACTGTCGACTGGCATCCATACCCGGGATACCCGTCCCCGGCATCAGGCAACAATCCCTTTAGTTCAACTCGACGAACGGGTAGCTGTAGCACAGAAGGGAACAAGAACACATCGAAGTCACACTCCTTAGCTGATATACCTCCCACGACGTAATCACAGATCGAAGCACAATTAGAAGCGGCCCGACTTCGACGACGTTTATGTACACCATCATATAGCGTTATCCTCTCGTTATTGCGCATCTTCTTGGAAATAGGCAGCTGATGGGTCGACTCCTATAGCGCCATAGCATTTTCCGCGGCGAATTTGCCCATTCTCGCTTGGACCCCGTCGAACCGTTGTCTAGATGGGAAGCGCAACTGGATCATGGCCTTCCCAATGCTTGGAATCGAACAGGAATTTCAAAGAAGAAGACGTAATCTGATTCGATTTTCTGTTTTCCTTCGGGGGCGCTGGCGACCTGGTCGGGGAGATTCACTGGTCTTGTCGACACACCAAATTCGGGGAACTAATTTCTTTTCTGTTTCAGGACTTCCGAAGTGAGCACCCATAGCTGATTAAGCGCCCAAGGCTTACGGGTTCTTTCTTAGCCGAGCTCATCTTGATTTTTCCAGTGTACCAAAGATCCGCAAATGGACCAATAGGATCAAACCGGCGTCCGATCGCTGCAACGTCGGAACGGGACTGGAAACAAATCCGAGCGCTGAATGAGATAGAGTAGACCCGGAGATAGAAACCGGGTCAGAACTTGGCTGAAACGTAACTTGACTGGTGGATTGGGGAACGGCCGCTTGATAACCGACTCTCCCTTCAGTTCGTTTCTCCTCTAAGTCAACCCTACATTCATCGTCAACGAGCTGTAAGTCAACCAAGCAAAACCTGATCTACCACACCGGTTTCGAAGTTCGTCGACCGATGGTTCATGTCTTGGCCAGAGCGGTCAAGGTCTGCTCCATATTGCCAGCAGAGCCATCGGAGTCCGAATGGGAAATAATCCACTATCCACTAAGCTCTGACGCTTGGCGGAAATCTCTGGACCGATAAACCCGCTGATCCCCTTGTTAGTGGTAGGGGTGGATAGCACAAGGCACTGGAATGGAGCGCTCGGACGACCGACCGGGGTGGAAAAAGGCAAAGCTCGTTGGTCGGCCGTAGCCTGACCAGGTCCGGTCCCAATAAACAACCGGGTGGCCCGTGGAGAACTGAGTGGGGATGGACCCAAATCCGGGCCCTGATCGGAAGTATCACCGGGATGAGAAGTGAGGAACCCGGCCAACCCAGACAGAGTGTCCAAAGTCTCCTGCACTAAAGTCGATCAGCGTTGAAACATTCCCACTTCTTTCCAACTTGATTCAGCTGGATCTTTATATTGAGAAGTCAGTAAAACCGGTTGTATTCTTCCAACTTTTTCAGGTTTTCAAGCTTGATCTTGGCAAGATCCTACCGGCTGTCATCAACTTCCTTCAGGATAAATTTTTATCAATCCGGACCGGTTGGATCGTACTCGAGAGCTGAGTCGAAAGTAAGTCGACTTGCTCCTCGGTATGAAGGAGTCACTCTTCAAGGCGGATCACCTCTTGAGACGCGAGCCTCTTCTCCTGTATAAGTCTATCATGACCCCGGTTATGAGCTTCAAGTCGTTTAAGACGACTCACCACCACGGACATCGACTTCTCGGGGCTTTCCATCTGTCGATCTGAATAGCGTGGATGATTTACAGAGCAAATCGCAATGGAATAGACTTGAATCATGCTCAACATCAAGAAATTGCTCGAAATTTGAAATGGGATAACCCACGAGAGTTTACAACGATAAAATTCTTTAGCAAAAATCGAATAGAGGAGCTATCACATAATTACTGGACTGTATTTCTTCGAGTAGCCAACAAACGGTAAAAATGATCTAGATAAAGGCAAAATATTATAACATTACTGAATATCGTTAGACGTGTGGTCAACTTAGAAGATCTTAGAGATGAAAGCAGCACAGTGTAACGTAAACAGCACGGATGCAGCAACAACACCTCTAATGTAACAGGCTATGTTATCCTCTACAGCAGTCCATTCGGAAAATTTACATACTACGACAGATACCAAAATACCAGAGAAGTATCCCAATCGGTTGGAGCAAAGAGGCAGCCCACATAACACCCATTGGAGAAGAATTTACACACGCAGCCTCATGGGTGAACGAAAAAACCACCATAAGAATAGTGAGATTTCGCGGTTACAATTTTATCTTTACCTTCAGTGGTTATTCTACCGCTGATGATAAAGATAAAAATTGTGAAAAAAGATTTCGCAGTGAAGATCAATTATAGCAATTTTATGATCGGAGATTGACTATCATAGGCCAACAATTAAACAATAGAGTTGATTGGTTGATGATACACGTTTTTATCCGCAGCTATTGACGTACCAGGTCAGGATGGAGGAAGCGACGCAACAAAGCGACGCAACTTTACGGCCTATAGAGATAATGTTTCTACTTCACCTATTAACACCCAATCAAACAAAACGATTCTTAACAGCACTAATCTTTCCTGTGCAATAGTAGCAATCTAATCCATCGATGGTTGACTTCTGAGATCTTGGTCGCTTACTGTTCAACGTCTTGGGTGCGAAAAGGTATAGAGTTGCGTCTGCTTCTCAGTTGAAAACTGTGTATACTTGCTGAGAATAAACTCGACGATTTCCAATGACGACATCATGCTCCTCCGAGAGACGCTTTCCGATCTGCCTTTTGAGGCGTCACGAGGCGGCGTCATGGACGCGTGGGATAAGGTCGTTACGGAAATTCTTCTCCTACCACATTTTGGAGTGTGTAAGGTTACAAGCAAAACAGCCCAGGCGCGTTTTAATCGACTTATTGATTAACATAAAGCCGAGTAAGGGACAAAGCGGCGTCAGCTGCATCGGGTGTCGAAGAATAAACGGTAAGATAGAACAGCTACTTGACGGTCTAACGTGTCGAGTAAAACGAGCATCTTCGTCTAGAATGCGAGTGCATCGATACAGAAGAGACCAAGAACGACAAACTGGTATCGGCCAGTGAGATGGTCCGGATTGCTGCCGTGTCGCGCTTGAAACGATCCAACGACTGCGCCAAAACGGGAGAGGAACAAAGTGATCAGAAGCCAAAACGTTCAAAGTTATTCCAGTTTATTGAGTTGATGAACATCGATATGGAGCGTGAACGAGAAGAGAGACAGGAAGATCGACAAGAGCGCTTGGAACTTGCTCGCGGTGGCTCTTCTTGATGGATTTACTGCGGCCATCCTCCGGACTCAGAAATTAGGTACTCCTCAAGCGTAGGAGGTGCTAAATCGAAATTAACACAGATCTGGTTACCATTTTCGTGACATGTTTGGCAGTTAGTGAGCAACATGCATACAGCCACGACTGAAGCGACAGGAGACATCAGAATCTTTTGCTGCTATTATTTAAATCAAAAATTTTCCACTGACTTTTCAGCTGGCTCAACGTCCATTCAACAGCCGCTCGAACTAACTCATACGCTTGTTGAATTTGGCGTGATCCGTAGATGTAAGATTTCCCTTGAAGCCATTGAGAAGACAGTGTGACACACCATATGCTGGATCACCGTAAAAAAAACACCCCAAAAAAGGGGTTTCGTGCGAATCAATGAAGTCGACGAACTTACTCTCACGTAACATGACGATGCCGTGACGGCGACCCTCCATGGGGCCCCAGAAATGGATGCACAGCATCCGGAGATGTAACGGTTTGGTAATTGAGGCAGTGGACACGCTTGTGGCCAGTGTAGACAGCACGTTGGAGGTCAACGCCATCAGGAGTCGGACCAAGGCGACAGGTTGCAATCTTAGTCCCATCAATAAAACCGTAGACGACGTCTAGCGGTGCACCCATGTCGGGAGACAGCGGTGCAATAGCTTTGAATACAATCTTTCACAATACCAAGCGAACAATACAGAAGATCGTGCGACTGAAAGTAAAGAAAGTCGATAATATGTAGGAAGATCCTTGTTTGGGAAGCTGCCGAGCGACCAAACATTTTCATGCTGTCGTGGTAGCGCTTCGGAAATGCCAGCCGATTAAGCGTCATACAATGAGCTTCATCGCCCGAGACACGATCACACTCACTAGTAATAACGACACTAGGAAGATGGAGTAGAACCAACAAGCTTCTTGATTCCCGAAACGTCCAAGCGAAAGTCAAGCCTACTTTTCGCGTCAGTTAACTTGTCTGTTTGAAGTCGAACTTCAGGGACAAGTGGCCTTTCCGGATACTCACGCATTAACCAGCAAGCTGCGGCATGGCGACGACCTCGTAGAAGCATATAGTACTGCAACATTCAGGCGACGTATAGGCATGCACTGCTGCCGGTCATAAATTGGATCACGTATCAGATCCAAGAAAGCGGAATACACTCCAATTTGCAGTAAGATGAGCAACTACGCATCGACATTGTATTCCCAAAAGTCAATCTACAATGAGTTCGTCAGAACCACAAATGAAAATGCGCGAAATAACAAAAAAACGCTGCAACAGATACGGACAACAGATATATATTTTTGACAAGTCCAACTCAAAACTTTCAATAGCTTCAGCAAATTCCACATCACATGACGTAGCAGAACGTAGTACTTCATATATTCCATCGTCCATTCCAAAAAGGGTCATTTTGTCAAATTCTAAAAGAGGACACCATATCCGGACACCGTTTACAATACTACTTTCTTGCATCCCATGTAAATTAAGCAAACTCAGAGCTCTCATCATATTTTTGATATTTTCCTGAACGTCACTTCAATGATGCCCAAAACACATGGCGGGAATTTTATATTGGTCCAGAATTTCCTTGTACGTACTGTATCGTATGTCACGGGACATCCGCTCATACTCATCACGTCGCGCGCGTCGTTGCACGATTGACTTCATCGATCCGTCGAACATGGAAATGATGTTAAAACGTTCGCACCAACGTCTAACATAGTCACATTCGGCTCCACTTTTGGGACGATTGCCATAGTCAAGACAATCGTAAATTTTCCATGTTTTTCTTTCAATTTATGCAGCAAATACGCTATCTCCATGGAATCAACACCTCCCGATAGAGAAACAGCTAAGTGTGAATACTTAAGAGCTTGTATCCGCTTCAAGAAATCGTCCCTGGCACGATTAAGTCGTTTTTTGGGCATCTCGTGCTCGTCTGTCTCGATAAATATTCTCTCTAAAACATCTTCATGGTGAAAATACGTTTTTTCGTCCAAGGCGTTTTCCCGTAAATGTTGCAATCTGCCATTTGCAGCGATGTAGCCCCGCAAGATCGCCTTAGAACCAGTACTGCAGCACAGGATGCGCTTCGGTCATATGGTGTTTAAACTTCCGTTGCCCCGGCAATAATAGTAATTAGGCTTCCAACGCTGTATACTCCCGTCCACATTTCGGCACGGCAGAAAAACGCAAGTGATTTAAGAACCAGCTAAAGAATATGGGATGTTTACTAACATGTTCGTTTCAATTAGACAAGCAAACAGATTTCTTTCTTTTCTCGAGTACCGTCGATGACAAAAAGTTGATCAGCCACGGTACTCGCCTTTGATGATAATAACTCATTCATCACACGGGCCTAAATCTTAAGAACGGAACCTTTATCGTTCTATATTCTCCAGCCTATAAATGTATTATCACAGGTAAACCTGGAGATAAAGATAATGAACGCTGTGCGAAATTTCTCTAATCCAGGAAGTAGCTCAGTTACAACATACCCCAAGGCAGCAGCTATGGGCCTCCCATGGAGATAAAATTTAGCGATTAAATTTCGCTGGAATACCACCAATGAGGGACATTGGCTACAAGCAACCCAGGTCGAGCCTGGAACAGTTTTGCTGATGGTTCAATTATATCAATTTCAGAAGAGGTACTTAATGACAACAGTATAAGGGTATATAAGGTATAAATGCAGACCTGGAAATGGAATGTTTTAAAGAAAGTCTTATCATGTATAAGCCTCAAATAAGAGATAAGGTCGCTAAAAATGAAACTTGGATAGACAAGGACAGGCAGTATTTCAGGAGCATGACAAAGACAATCAATCTGGGGATATGGACAACACTGAGGATTGGAGCAATTTAGGAGCTCGAAAGTATGGAAATATTGACGTATTACCGCTCTGTGATATGACAAATAAATGTATATTAGTACAACACGTTATCTATTCTTGGTAAATAAAAAGGAAATAATTATATCATTAGGATAGGACACCTCGATAATACGTGATGGAACACTACGGAAATTATCGCGACATCTCCCAGTCTCAGAAAGTTTAAATGTATAGCAAAGCGTTTACAATGGCAGCGAATTAAGAGGATTGTTTGCTTATTGTGCTCTTTTCTTTCAACAGTCCTTCAAGAAGGGCAACAAAAAGCGCAGAAAGCATTATGAGTCAGTCCAACGAAAAGTCATTCACCACAGAGAGTTCACCACAGAGAGACATGCGGGTAAAATGACTAAGTATGACTTATGTGGATGACATATAAGATTGAAGAATAATTATAATTTTACCAGAAAATGTTTCAAAACGAAGAAAAAACAGAAAAATGTGACAAACAAGACTTTAACCCAGAGTGAAAGGGGATTTACCACCAAGACGAAAATTAAATGGTTATGTGTGGAGTACAATACCAGACCATGTGTGGTGAAGCGATTGGTGACGGCTCCTGATTAGCCTAAACTGATCATCCGCGTGACGGTCCTGAATTGGTCTTTGGAGCTAAGAATGCGACTCGGTCGATGTCTGGAAATGACGCCAAGGGAATTTAGAATTACGCAAAGAGATGAATTCGAAAGGGTTCCAAGCGATTAGAATCCGGGAGCGCTTAAAGTCTGCGTAATTTGGTGCGATGGGTGCTGACTTGGATTAGCATTGCTACCATGAGACCAGTAAGAGCGGACTGTCCTACGAGTGCGACGGACAGTACAGTGGGTTAAACGCCGTTCAAGAGGTTCTTGAGATGCCTGGTTGGGGTTGATTACTGCAACAGTCATGGGCGAGCCATTATTTTCCAATCAAGTTACAAGGACGACGTAGGTCACCACTTTTTGTGCACACTAAGGTTCGTACTTGACTCTAGGAATAAATTCAGTATACGTTCTTCTTTCTAAGACGCAACTAACTATTGGTTCCCAGCAAGTGGCTAGCTAATCTCTCTCTTGTTGTTATTGGTTTACCCGGGGTAGGTCACTGAAGACCCACCGAAGACCCCTGACCGGAAGCTTGAAGTTTTATACTCACCTAAGTTGCCCATACTTGGAACAGGGTTCAATTGTATCGGAGGAACAGGTGGAGTTTGGGTTGACCGTATTAGAGTGTCGAGATTTCTTTGGAGTTTGCCTTCGTTCGCATAATATAGGAGCGACAACCTATATTCTTTGGTTGTACTGACCGATCAAGTATTCTCGATTTAGAATTCGCGGTAAAATGAAGTCAAGTATAACTGATGCCCGCTCCCGCTAAAGATTTCCGCCCAAGAGCGACCCTACTCCCAACCCTCGTCTCGCTGCCCTAACAGGACACCATAGCATTACGCTTAAGAGTCCACTGAGTGAGTGCTACTTTTAAAACTGACGGGTACGCAAGGTCAGATGTCGACGAGTATGGATCATCCTGTTAATCATGCATTCAAAATTTCTTGAGCAGCACCCTTCACTCAATCTTCAGGATCGTGCTATTCGCAGTCAATTCTCAAAGCAAGTGTTTTCCGGTGGAATCGCAGGCTGGTGGTTTAGATTTACCTGACATCACAACTTATTCGGAACTTCTTCAAGTCAACCTCATTCTACAACTCATACGACACTGCAGAAAACAATTTGTCGTAGGATCAGTGGCGTTAATGGGTTGATCATAGCAATTAACCAGTCTGGTCTCTCGAAATATCCATGCCCAGTCATGGTGCTATTCAAAACATATAACCAAACCACACTACATGAGTTTTTCGTGTGGTGTAGTCGCTCTCAGAAATTCCTTCTGAAATGCGAACACCCACGGGGAGCCCAGATGACTGACTGTCGGAGGGGGTACTCCGTCCATCTAGGTCTTGGTCCGCCAGCATCCAGCCGGCTGGATTGGCCTCCCCATCACCTTGGTTGTGACGACTTGGATGATCCATGTTCTGTAAAGCTCACCTGTGTGTACCGCCGTCAGCACTGGCGGTTGCGCTCTCTTGATAGACCCTAGGGCGAAAAGTTAAAAGTCCGTCGAATAAGGAGACGAGGGTTTGGACTAGGGGTAGCTCCTGGACGGAAATCTTCACCGGGGAGCTGGATTGGCAATATACTTGAGGTTTGTATACTGAGATGGCTGGACCGAGAATAATCGATCGGCCAGCTAAACCAATGATAATAAAGGGGTAGATTCAGTCTTGTACGTAATAGGGAATCCAAATGAAACTCCACAATCTTCCACAGTAGGCCAAAGCGCTACCACACTTTTCAATATGAGATATACCGTGTTCAAAACACGGGCGATTTGAGGTGAGTATACACGACGCAGCGACTCCCGGTCAGGGGACTTCCGGTGGGTTACTTTAACCTTCCACGGGCAAAACAATAGCAGCAAGAGGGGACCTTGTTAGCACTCTGCTGTGAACCAATGAAAGCGACTTGTGTGTAAGAAAGCGAAACGTATATTGATTTTTATCCCTATGTCCAATACTCCCTTTTGTGTAAACTACCCCAAATAGCCCGCCTGGATATTTATGTGTCTCACCTGAAATAGACCAGTCAGATCCACCCGGATCTCTTTTGTGTACTGTACACCAAATCCAGCCGGCTTGGTTTGCTCTTTGGTGTACTATACACCAAACCCAGCCGGCTTGCCTTGATACTCCTTCGTGTACCGCACATCAAATATCCGGCTCGACCCGGATAGCCATCCATCTAAGCTCACTAGACCGTTGGCGTTAACCCCTCCTTAGTAGCTCCGCGTCCAACTCTGGTGCCTCATCCGTCCTCTGCAAAGCTCAACCTTTTTCGGGACCCTTCGCACATAGACCTTCCAAACAATCCGCCCTTCCGTCATCCACCATCTGAAGTCATCCGGCTCACCTGATCCGGATGGCACATCTCCGGCTAGCCCAATTACAAACTCCTCGATCACAACCATCTGGCTCGATTCCATGCCTGGCACCATCCTGCCGCTGGTGGATACGCTTGGCAACTGCCATCCGGCATTTACGCCCTCGGCCCACATTTTCTGCCAATCAGAAGGCACTCTCGGCCAGATTTACTTCATACCTTCCCGTTAATTAATTCGCAAGTCACTTCACCACATTCGTATTGCAATCTGGATCCGTTGATGCATCCCAACTGACTTTTGACTCCTAGGTCGACACCGTCCGACATTAAGCCATTCATGGGTGGTCATATGACTTAACCGATCCACCCAAACCGAATAACCCATGATTTGGTATGACGACGGTGACTTCCATACCTTTCCGCATATTCTCCACTTGAACCCGTTATCACATGCATCTTGTTAAGTTGGGTCGACTTGTCCCACATACCAACTGTCACCTTCTGCCCATCCGTGATAGCTTGTCTAGAGACCATACAATCAGCTTAGCGGTGTGGACAGCTCATATTTACATCCTTAAAATATGCTTCACCACAAACAACTTCCGAAAAAACTAGCTTGAAGCTATGTTTGATAAGGATGGTATAGTCTCGGTATCTATCGACGTGAACGCGTTTATGGAATGGTCATCATTGAATTGGGGCAACGCCTGCCTTCCAGCAAAGGAGCTATCGGGTTCATTCTCGACTACGGGGTTTCAAACAACAAGACCCTGGTAGTAAAAGAGAGTGCAGGATGATGTAAGCAATATAGAAGCTAATGTGAAGGCTGTAGCTGGTCAGCTACAGTTACCAAACTGAAAGAAGCAAACTTTCGACTACAAGCTGACGTCATTAAATAAGAAGCACTCGAACCTATGTTTGTCGACAGCGAATCCAACGCAACGGCAACTCGTCTTGCTTTCGGAGTTTCGCGTAGTTGTTACCAGTAATAATGCTGCGTCCAAGCCACAGTCATAGCTGCTATCCAAGCTACGTAAAAATACTCGCTTCAAAACAGACTCGCCAAGATCCGTTGTGTGAGTGACTTTTTCTGAGCCATGCTGATCCTGTCCATGCGGCTTTGTGCGAAAAGCCGTTCCCCAACGCTTCGTGGGGGAAGTCGTACAAGTTCTTGCACGCGTTCATCCTCCACTTCACCGAGCTCCTGGATGCCAATGACGAGTATAAAAAGCAGTCGCCCAACGTGACAATAAGTAGCGTGTGGGCGTGTACGATGTGCTTCTTGATAAAAGAAACGACAAGCATTGCCGCGATGGACGTGACGCTGTCACCGTAAGCCGATCCAAAAACACAAGCTGTGTGCCCAGTCCACGAATGAATGCAACACTAAAACAAGTAACCTCCTCCCCTTTTGTTTGAATCCAAACACCGAGGACGGGATTGGTTCTCTTTCCTGTAGCGGGGTTGGGATTTTCGTGACACTCTTTGAGACCGCAGACGATGCGTCCGCTGCGTTTTCGTAGCCGGTGATGCCACGTATTCTTTTCAAGATGGGATCGCCAGCGCATTTGTCGAAACCAAAGCCTCACGTAGCGAGCGAGAAACAGCGCCATCCAAGTCTCCACCTCCCGTATTTATCGCCTCATCCAAATTGTTTGTCTTCCAGTGGACTTTGAGCTTTTTTTCAATGCCTCTTTGGTCTTCTTGATCGCGCGTCGTTGTGATGTAGTCGCTCTCGGAGATTCTTTCCGAGGTACGAACACCCACGGGGGCCCGGATGACTGACTGTACTCCGGCCATCTAGCTCTTGGTCTAGGTCAGCATTGAGTTGACTGGACCGGTCACCTTCCATCACCTTGGCTGTTTACAGGGATGATTCATTACTTGAAATCAAAACTTGTGAGTCCTTCAGCACTGTCGGTGACGCTCTCCTTGTAGACTTTTGGACAAAGCGTAAAGATGCCTGATGGGGCCAGCGGAACGAGGGTTAAGAGTAGGGTTGCTCCCGGGCGGAAATCTTCACCGGGAAGCGAACATGCGTTATACTTTGGTATACCGCAAATGCTGGACCGAGATTACTCAAGTGGCTAGCCCAACAAATGACAAAAGGGGTTACCCAAATCTGAAGCATAGACGTGAACTTCAAACAATTATCCGCAATATTCCACGGTAAGCCAAAACTTCACCTTCCCTTCCAATACACTAGTACCATGTTCCAAACACGGGCGACTTGGTCGGGGGACTTCCGGTGTGTCTCATTTGACCTTCCCCGGGCATGCATTGACAACTAGAGGTGACCTTGTTAACCCTCAGCTGTGAACCAATAGCGACATTTGTTTTAGAAAGAGAAATGTATAATGATTTTATCCCTAAATCCAATATAAACCAATGGTGTACCCTGCACAAAATTTAGTGGTCAGCCTTGCTAGTTGCCGTGTACCTTACACCAAATATAGTGCTGGTTGTCCGTGAACCTTACATGGCTCGTTAATTATCTTTACCATCTTCCTCCTGTCACCCGAATGGCCGATTATAACCGATCCGGCTACTACAGCGTTTAGCCCTGCTAGCATCCCTACGCGTCCTTTGACTGTCTGCGCTCACCACCAACCACCTTCATAGAATAGCTCGATCTCGCTAGTCGGTCATGAGAAGCACTGCTGACCTGACCCAACCAGTTAACTTGGTTCAGCTTCGCTGCCGCTTTCTGTACTAGTCCGCAAAACTTTCTGACTCTGGCCTTGCCCTTCACTCCTTTCGCCATCATCCCGATTTGATATGGGAGCTAATCTGATTCACCATTTCGACCAATCAGATTAGTGAGCATATCATTCATCTGCCAGTTTATCAACACTGGAGCTAGTTCATCAATACCGGAGCCACTTTACCATATCGTCTCTATATTTGGCAAGTACCGACCTCGGTTGGTGCAGTGGTTAAGGCCCTGCCCCCGGGACCGGGAGATTACGGTTTCGAGTCCCACCGCGGTACGAATATCCAAAGTCGGATAGAGTCGGGGTCCAAAAGTGTAATGAACTGAGGCCCTTACAGCACCGCGCTTGACATTGCTTACACCACCCTGTATAGGATCAGGTACTCTAAGCATCATTTCTTTATTCGGCAAGCTCCCGACTTGTGTCAGCTCCAGTTACGGACACGTTCGACCATCATCGAACCGAAACCCCACCCATCCACTACTTCTCCATCGTCGACTCGCTTTTTCGAAACATACCACTTTCTTGGACCAGTTTGCGTGCATAATACCTGGAGACAGCGGTTTGGTGTGGGTGATGATGAGCTTCGATGGCGCAGTGCGCCTGATGCACTGCTTGCTCTATTGGCAAAAAGTGCGTGATACTTTGACTTGTGTATTGCACGAAGCCGATAGATATTAAAGGGCAGTCGTGATCATCGCGATTTTAAAAATAATGTATAACCTGTTAAATTAGGACGGGTCTGGATCCTGGTTTTGAAAGGGGTCCTGGGTCAGAATGTTTACACTCATTTCGACCAAAATGGTCCCGTCCGATGCACCATTACGTCATCGGAACCAAGCGACAAGGACATGCGCATGATCTATGTTCCGACCAATATGGGATTTTGGAATTTTCGTAGGCATATGACCGTGTAAAGCATATACCTAACCGTTACTGTTGCCATTAACCTGCTTGCATATGAGAGCAAGTCTACAGCATGCTTGAGAGGCCTCTCGGATCAATTGCAATGCTGGACACGCTTCTATTATTGCTGTATAATATCAGAAGCCACCAAATTTTATGAGGCGCTCCGTTGGAGCTTATCTGAGGTATTTTGTACTTTTCATAACACAATGCGTCCCTATCGATCTAAAATCGTTCGAATACTGGGTTGGCACATTGAAAAATAAAAACGAGTGATTTTTCTTGGATCAACTAAAGCAGTACATTTCAAAGTATGCATTCTAACAATACTCGTATAGTCCCATTTTATATGAAAAGTCTGCATTGTATGATCAATGTCGAGATACCTTCCGAGCCTACGCCGATTACATCAGACTTGCTCTAAAAAGACGAATCGTTTGATGACGAGCTACGACTACAAAGAGGATCATCCGTACATGTCCTATGCTATATTTCGCACGTGAGCACACTTTTCTTTTTTCTTCATGCAAGCTCGAAAATCGACTGGTTATGAGCTTGCCTATCAATTTGATAGGTGAAATACGTCCACGAATCGCGTCTCAAATGTACAACATCTCATGCACAACATGTACAGTGTACAACAGTATTCTGAGATTCGAATATTTGAAATGCTACATTTGGAAGTGGCAGTCGTCAATGTACCTTACTGAATCTTTTATCAAGTAGCAGTTTCCGCGAAGATTACGGTCAAGCGTCTTATCTAGCGTTGTACTGAAGACAAGTTATTATATATAAAGTATTCAAGCCTTTCAATTGTCGTTTTTTCTTAGATATTCTTAGTGTTTTATGCCCGGCAGATCGATCCTCATTTTTCATTTTGAAGTCTGCTAAACAAGTTGAAATTGGTTTTGTCATCAAGATGCAAGTTCTTCCCTTTCTTCTCGTCGGTGCGGTGCTTGTCATCCGTGGTAACGCAGCTTTATCGTCCGACAGTTTAATGTCTACTGATGTATCGACTTCCTATGCGGTCAACGATGGTGATCACGGAAACGTGAGATCGTTGAGAGGATTCGACACGGAGGAATCAGCGGGTTGGAGTTCGGGAGAGAGTGGAAATGGGAATCATAACAAACGTAACCGCAAGCACGTTTCAGCTGATGACGATCGCATTGAAGGCGAATAACGTGCTTTCTATCGCATTTAAAGCGAAACAAGTCTTTGTTACGCGTAAATAAAAAAAATCTGGACGATGGAATTAGTTTGTAAGACCAGCGTAATTCCATGCAGGATTAAAGATTACATCTCATAACAACGAATAATCAATTTCCATGGAATCTTTTTTTAGTCATGATTTCTTTTCTGTTGCATTTTAACAAGCCTCTTATTTTTTTTTTTAAAGTAGGTAGTTTGTCGAGAACATACCTAATCCAAATATTTCAGACTGCCTATTTTGACGAGAAAAGACCTTTTTTCGAAAAAAGACGACTTTCACCGCACACAAGGTGAAAGCATGTGGGTCAATGTGCTCGTGGGATCGCTGCTTTATCTGTATCGTATAGTATGTAGGTCTACTTTGCATAGTCGACAGGATCAAGTTGTTGTAGCATTACTCTATTCCTTCTTATAATTTCTTCACTGATCTTCTTCATTCCATGGTCGTCATATTACTCACTTTCACTGCCACAAACTCGGACGTATCTTTCAACCTGATTGTAGCACGAAACTTCTGGTCGGTGCACCAATTTGACACACGGGTAGGTTTAAAGTGCTGCTGCATTGAAGACGTCGTTTCCATCAGAATCCAGTAACTGACAACACAAGCATGATCTACTTGCATATCTACACGGGCATCTCCACTGAGTGCCGTATCAAAAGATGAGAAACACCTCGCCCGTCCTTCTTGGGCGTCGCGGTCACAACCTTGGTTGTTTTTTTTACATTTGTATGGTGCAAGAACATCCTAATTTGGATGTCTGGTTATTAACTGGGGGACGATTTGAGTTTAAATATGTGTGCAGATTAGTTACTAACACGGCCTTAGACCGTGTTCGAACTCGACATAAATCGTTTTATCTCGGGAAATAAAACGATTTCTGCGATCGAACACCAGGGGTGTGCGGTATCACGTTTCGGCACCGGTACTATAGTAGCGAATCAGGTACCAAAATTTGTTCATACTGATAGTATAGTTTCCTACCGATACCTTAAATTAATACGTCGGTACGGTTTACTACCGAGATTAACACGGCCGGTATTGGTACAGTATCCGCTCTCACTTCCGGATTTTCAGAAATGATCAGTTAATATAGGCTATCCATTTTTAGAAGGAACAGTGTTTTTAATATAGCAAATGTGTGTCAGTTCTCTGTTACTAATCACAAGACTTCTGCATTGCGCTAGATGAATATAGTAAATTTGCTTGTTGGATCCGGATCCTTGGTGAATATTGCACCGTGGAGCCGCTAGCTAAAACGTTCACAAGGCCCGCACTTGATCGTCCAATTTCGTCCAATTGAATCGAGCAGCAATACATTTGTTGTAGCACTTTTCATAGAACGGTATCACTAACACTGGCTGACATCGATCTACGAGCTCCCCAACAGCTCACTTATCGAAAACTGTTGCTTTTTCTCCTTGAGTTATTGCTACTGTTCGATTTAGCAAATGAATAATAGAGTGAGTACCACAGTAGTGGTACAAATCAATACGCAATTTTCGGAAGCTTATGTTCTTTAACTGTACCAAGTTTGAAAAGAGATAATTTTTGAGCAGTTCCGGAAGTGGGAGCGGATACTGTATAACAAAATTAGTACCGAAATTGCATTTTGCCGGTATCACATACCGGTACTTGCACCAACATTAGACTGCATACCGGTAATTAGTACCGGTAGTTTGTAATTGGATAGACCTTTTATCCATGGCAGTGGTCACAAGTAAGTATGTCAGAAGAGGGTCGCATGCCACCGTGGAGAACTATTGCCGTTGTAAGACGACGGACGGATGGTGAGGGAGCATTTGCGCTTTAGTCATTAATATAGTTATCAAATGTCACCATAACTTGTTGTTTATTTTTTTTAACTTCTTCTCTCCAAGATAAAAGACTGCTTTCATTCACGAAGAAAATGCTACATTATAAAAACTAACTACCACAATGTTCTCCTACTCCTTCTTTGGGGTCTAGTCATATCGTTAACATTTTTTGCATAAGTTTGGTCATATTTGCTCATGAAAATGTCTCCCCATATATAATTGCTTTTAAAAAAATGTATGATAACTATATTCAATATTTGTAATAGTATCTAATTGATTTATAAAATTTGTTAAAAAAGGTTTTACATCAATAAATATTTTAAAAAATTTTGCACTAAAGAATAAAGTATTTACTTCTTGATTAAAAAAAGAACTATTATTAAATGACATAATGATAGTGGTGGTGGTGCTGACACTTCTTTGCTCGACATACTCGATACTAAGCAGATAGAGATACTATTTACTTATCATTACCATCAGTGATTGTCCACCTCCTTTTCTTTTGCTTGAATGTTAAACGATGCAGTAACCAGGCTACATAGATGGGGAGTGTAAAAAACATTAATATCATTATCAACTCTGACTTTTTTTCAGTATGTTGCAATGTCAATACTAGAGATACCGAGACAAAATATTGTCTCTTGATACCGATTTAGTCGGTACTACTGTAATACCGAGATTAGTATGGACGGTAAATACTATCAATACCGAGTACCTAGATTGGCACTGACGGTGAATACTATCGATACTCAATACCATAATTTCAGACTTCGGTAGTGATAGATACCAACATTACTAAGGGCGGTATCGGTACGGTACTATTCATACCTACTTTGAAGTTCCCGGTATCGGTATCGGTAGTGTTTAGTACCGGCGGTACTACCGGTGGTACTACCGGTACTAACCACTACCGGTACCAATACCGCACACCCCTGTTCGAAATATAACACACATCCAATATAAAGTGCTTCACGGCACATAAATCGTTTTATCGTAGATTACCTATTTTGCTGTTTTATGTGTCACTATTCTAGAGGGGCGACAAGTTACAGAGTCTGAATACCCAAATTAAACCATTTTATTTTTGTGGCGACCAAACAAACGTGCGGTACGTTTAAATCGATCAAATTAAAGATAATCAGTTCTGATTCTGCTGAAAAGCCCTCCCAACCCAGCGCTGGTTGGAGACGGATCACGACTACAAAGTTTAGGGAGAGCACTTACCAGTTTAAGGAGCGAATGGAAGATCCCGGGGAAGGGCCCGGGGACGACGGAATGGAGGCTAAACTGAGAAGAGATGCTGGGGACGGACAGACGGAGACCCCGGAGGAGCAGGGGAAAGGGCAGGATACACGGCCCATTGACGACATCGTACAAAAATCACAGTTAAGCCAGGCTGCGGGATATGAGTCGGAGGAACAACCGGATAACACGGAAGGAGAAGGGGTGAAGGGTATTCATCCGGCGGAGGAAGGACTAGCTGTAGCGAGGAGTACACACATGAGGGAAGGAGGAGGCAATCACGTCGACATGACCTCAAGAAGCACGGAAAGCTATGAGGAACACGATACCAAAATGAAGGAAGAGGAGAAGCCAGAGATAACATTACAGGACTTAGCTGAGGTGTTGTCACAAGCACTACAGGATGCGACACAAAAAAGACCTCGCTTGCAGACGTGGCTGGATCTGATGCAGCAATTGTTTGAGGCCCTGTTTTGTCAGATGGTGCAGCAAAAGACAGGAAGTCATCTAGCAGGAACGAAACTACCACGGATAACGGTAACATAACAGGAACGGCTGATTGACTTGTTCGAACTCGTGGTAGTGCAACAGAAGCAGGAATGGACGGTTTGGCAAGGGAAGGTGAGAGAAGCATGCCAAATACACACAAGAACCAAGCAATCCCTAGAAAATGTATTGGCGAAGAGCAATGGGAAGGGAAAAGTAGAAGTTGCGTTAAGGACAGGATATGTACTGACGGATTGGTTACATAAGGTAACGGGAGAAAAAGAAGACAAAACCAGAGGACCCAAAATTAAGGATGCTTTTTTATTCAATAAAGCGCATTATGATCAGGGAGAGATTAACGCTCTCTATAAAGTCTGTAAAACAGAGGAAGCGTCTGGACTAGAGGAACGAGTACGTCAAGGAGCAGCAGAAGAATGGCGGATCGTTAAGGGGTTGGCAGAAGGAACGATTATCGCGAGGTATTTGCCGCCGTTCTTATGGAGTATCATGACTAATGGGCAACGGTTGAGCTAATTTTAACTATCCGGATGCAAGTGGAAGGGTGTCTAAGAATGGACATGAAAGGAGAAATGCCAATTAAAGGTGTTTTTCAAAGCACGAGAAGCATACAGGAGAGCATAGCTATGGCGGCGACGGCAAGAGGGATGACGCAAGGTAAACTATGGGAGATGTTGGCGAAAGTGAAAGGTATTAGCTATGATCATTCTAATCACCGTTTAAACTTTCATTTCTACACGCGGGAGGCGGCACTGCATTACGAAAAGATTGAAGTACCCTATCACAAGCAGCCCCACCGCCTCAAGAACGAACGTGCTGTAATGGACGAGATGGAGAGTACTTCAGTATGGAAGAGGCAAGGTTATTCATCTAGAGGTATTATTGGAGCACAACCTGTCTACACTCTTTTACTACGGAATATCTCAAGAAACATTGATATTCTCAGGTTTAATGCGTTCTTAGAAGCTAAGATAAATGCATCCTTTCGGCTTCAAGAGCTAGACCAAGGTGGCCCGATGGCGACGGCTTCTTTACACTGGGAGCTTAGGATAGCTGCAGGTGGATGTCCGGCGGAGTTTGTGGGAATCAGGAGAATTTGGTGGTGGGGAATATTGTTACTAGTGGTGTAATGGGCTGCCATTACATAAGTGATATTTGAGTAGAAATATCATAGTTCAATTTCAGACTTAATTGAAATGTGAATATTGGATTATAAGTTGTTATAATCCATTTTGAGAACGGATTCTGATATTATCGAATCTAACAAGTAATCTAATGATAGAGATATCATTAGATCAGTTTATACTACATGTTATTATGATTAGTCTAGGTCTAATTATACTAGTTAGCTCTTAACCATTCATAAATATATTCACTCTTAAACTTACCTTCTAGTACTCAAGTAGCCTTAGGTGCATATATATACTTAAGTGATAGATTAATTAATACACTAATTAGTTCCTATCTAAGTTTATCTAAGGTAAACTAAGGAAGACCAAATTTACATTTGGTCCTACACAAATTGCACGCTTCCTCACTGCAATCTTACAGTGTAAGCCGCGTAACAGTAGCCCTGTTACACCTGGTAGCACTTAGTGGTCCGTCTAAACGACCACTGTTGACGCGTTCCGTTAGTTAACTAGCGGAACGAAGGTTTAAGAGCCGCTGGCTGTCATGACAACAGCCAGTGAACGTGAGCGTGAGCGTCAGCTCGCGCAAGACCTAGTTATGGAAAACTTCCCTAACTGGTCACCGAGTGCTATAATGACAGTGACTGAGATGATTCGGACCATAGGACCCGAAATCATCACTCTCCTCCGTGGCAAAACCTCGGAGGATGCTTTAGAAACGGTTTCCCGTTTCAAGAAAATGTATGTCGACCCCCAGGTGCGCAATGCAATATTGCGCTCCCAAACGGCGGCGGCAACAGCAGCGCCCGCACCTAGTGCGAGCGTTGAAGTAGTAAAGGCGCGGATTCCGCCCTTTACTGGCGAAGGGGGTGAACCCCTTCGTAGGTGGTTCGCAGAGGTGAAAGATGCCCTCTCTCTGCGCAAAAGATTGTGGACCCGCGTTCACAAGCTTATTTCGCCACCACATGCCTAGGCGGTCGCGCCAGGGCATGGGCGATGAGCCGCAGATCCACTGATGGTTCTGCGTTCCTGACGTATCAGGATTTAAACGCTGAGCTGAAGGTCAACTTCGAAGCTTCAGAAATGGAGCTTAGCTGCCGTGAAGAGTTCATGGAACTCAGGCAGGGCAAGCTGAGCCTACATGCGTACGCTCAGAAAATACAATATTTGTTGTCAAATATTGTATACGAGCCGGTGCCCCCTGCCATGCAGGTCACCGCCTTCATGAAGGGACTGAATGACGGTCCCATCAAACAGAGTCTTTACCGGGTTCCCCAAAAGACTCTGAGGGATGCTATCGATCAAAGCATCCGGGAGGAATTCAGCATGCGCCAACAGCAGCGCATGCTGGGGTTAGTCGGAAAGCGCAAGCGCCTTTCAACTTTAACATGCCGCCAATACAGCATGTTCATACTAACCAAAACTTCCAATCGAGACGAAGTTCACACTTCGTCCCTAGACACCCACATCCGCGTCAGAACGCGGGCGGAGGAGGTCCAGAACCTATGGACCTATTGGTTGCAGTTGCCTCAACTCCGAGGCAACCGAAGAACAAGAAGTTCCTTCCTGCAATCGATGCGCGAAAATGGGCCATTACACCCATGAATGTATGGCGCCGCGTCCGGCGCCACGCAGTCAGCGGACTGGACAGTCTGCTGGCA
>MIQA02022720.1:0-34200 GCA_001887855.2 Sclerospora graminicola | reverse complement strand
AGAGTTGCCGCTCTCTCTGTCGAGTAAATCGCTGGATTGAACAAGTAATCCCCAGATCCGTTAGGGATAGATTGAACGACAGGCGCATTACCAGTCACCTTATTTAACCATCCCTTTAATACACTTCACCTTGAACGGCCACCTCTACTTGGCAACTGCCAACCATCCGTGCCAAAACATGTTCTAAGGGTTGTTTACTTCGCACAGCCATTGAACATGCCGCTGCCGTCATATTCTTCCATACTTTCCAATCCATTGAGTGTTTGATTACCACTAATTCGAACAGGTCGAAGAGTCGTTCCAGCTCCCCTTGTTTAAGCTCTGGCCATTTCCGGCTCAACGGCTTCTTACCCACTTTTGTCTCTTTCGTGCGTACCGAATTCCTCTTAGTTGTCTCCTTGATTGTTCCCCCTTTATACTTAGGAAAGAGGAGTTTGAACAGTTGTTGGACTACGTCTAGCCAAGTTTGTAGACGTGGTCTAACCTGATCTGCGTCCGTTAGTGCTCTAGCAAGCACCTGCGCCAAATCTTCGGGAGTGTTCTTCTGGCCCTTTTTTTCTGACACCCATTCTGTACCGGAGTCATTCTGATTGGATACCACTCCCTATGTCGGCTGAGCAGAGTGTTCTTTGTCTCCTTGTTCCACAGGACTATCCTCCTGCGTATGAACGACCATCACGCCGTTTTCTTCACTGCGTTCTACTGACACGCCTTCTTCTTCCTTGCTTTCGGTTTCTTCCGAAGATCCCTCCATTGTAACGTCCACGTCTGATGCCTGCGACTCCGCAACAACTTCGTCTATCTCTGGGGTACTATCCTTTTCCCCTCCGTCTGTTGCGAGCTCAACCCCCCCTTGTCTCGCCCATTTCCGGTTGCGCCTCCGCCTCCCCCTTACTAGGTTTATCCGGCGGTTTTCGCACTTCGTTCGGGTTGATACCCGACAATGTCATATCACGAGCCTATTCGCTTAAGGTTTCTTGGTAGTTCGGAACCTTGCCTTGTCTGGCAAGCTGGGTCTATTCGACAAATTCGGAACTGCACTAACATTTCTTATGCGTGACGTGGGGTTCGAAGTGTGTACCAAGTTAATCAATACGTAGAAGCACTGACTGACCACAGGCTAGCTTAGGCTTCCTCCATATGAGAGGACGGCGCAATCATCTAGCTCAGGATGACTCGAACATAATTTTGGATCACTAGGATTATTCCTAAAGTAAGCTAAGGTTTAGAGTAAAGTTTTAACTCTTAATAGTAGGCCCCGCCTATGAGCATGACATGCATTTTAGGGTAAGTTATGAGGTAAAATATCCTCATTTTAGCGGCCTGATAATAAGGTGAATACTTTACGAAATAAGCTACATATTTACTATGATTCTAAAACAAGGTAAATGCATGTGAAAGCAGATAATTGCTGAAGAGTAAAGTGCAATAGCCATCAGCCAAAGCCACCATAGCTTGTAACCCGAGGGTGGAAAGTTGAGTACAGCCGGCGAAGATCGCAATGAGATCCTGGTTTTGTAAGGTCTGAGAGTGGGAAAGATTGAGTAACCCCAGGTTTCTGCAGTGGGCAATTGCTCGGAACGTTGGACTGCCAAGATTTGGCACGGTCCCGAGGTTGAGAGATTGGAGTGAAAATTGAGTGAGTAAAAGGAATGCCGCAACGCCGCGATCGTCCACTCCTTCACAGCCACTTAAATCATGTAAGAGGGCGAAGGGGTGGTCAAAAGTGGCGTCATGTCATCGAAATCAGCCCCTTGGACCTTTGGACAACGTGCGAAGGAAAGAAACTAAAGCTTGCGTTGGGAGTTGATCAAGAGTCGAATTGAAGGACCAGGAATCTAACAAGTAGGAATCACTGAGTAACGTTCTTTTTTTTACTCATTCATTCGTTCGTTCGTCTAGACATACCTTTAAATACCGATCGAGTACATCTTTCTTTAACGTATGTGAAGAGTGGTGACTTAACGCAAGAACCAAGTGATCGGTAAGTTGACGGCACATGGTCACGTCGAGTGTTGCTAACTTTCGACAGTTGACAGTTATTGCAATAATTCCTTCGTCACGCACACTTGACAGATTAACTTTTGTCAATTGCGAACATGAGCGGGATATACGCACAAGACCGTGATCCGTGAGTTTAATACAATGCAAGGCCAATGTCTGTAGCTTGGCACACTGCTTAAGTCGCTCCAGTACTGCGTCTTTAACTTGTTTCGACTCAATGGTTAGATGCTGGAGCTGCATGTAGCCAATATTTTGCAATAGTTATTGTGATAGAATGAACCTGTTACACTAGAACCAAAGAGCGCGACGCTCTCTAAGTGTGATGTCTGGAGCGAGCAATGCCGGCGTCGATCGAGGAAAAGGGCTCTTGCGGCGTTCAAAATTCATTTTTACCCGTACATCACGTCTATGGAGGTATTGTAATTATTGACATGGTGCCACGAAAAATATTGTCTCTAGCTGAAACGTACCAAGTCCAAATGCTGTTTTTGGTGCACCGAGTCGAGCACGCAGATCACACTGGATCACTCTCCTCTTATCCTTCTTGTCCCGCCGACTTACTCGCTTGATGATGCGATTTCCTTTGCGCAGAACAGCGTTACGATCTTGCCGATGCGCAGGTAGCAAGAGTGTAAATGTCAACTGCAGCTCGGCGTAATCTATCCCATAACTAACGGGTTCGCTCCCACCGCTCTTAGTCGAAACATTCTTCGGCAACTTCGTCATATAGCCATCGACCCACTTTGAACGAAGCCTTCCTTTACCTTTACCAACCCTTAGCCGCACTCGTTTTATGACTGATTTCGGCGCACTGAGATGGACTTTTGCTTTTTTTGAGCTAACGCGATATGTTATTCCACCATACACGAGTATTTTCAAGACCATTCGCTTTGATTCCAGTAAATGCATCAGAAAGCTCCGAAATTACAGCAGCTTTAACATTCGTAACACGAGTTCAATCATGTGCTTGACAACTGCTACACGGTGGATACAATGTGCACACCTTAATTTTTCTCACAACATTTATGTTATCGCTCCTACTACAGGAAATTTTACTAACAATTCACTAAACGAGGTACATGCATTTAAAAAATATGGTACATGTAATCCTGAGTGCAATTTTCCACGTCGCTTTGGAAGTCGTAGCATCTCTTGCCAATTGTTCAATGCATCGGTACGATTTGTGCTACGCACGCGTCAAAAATTTCCATGTTACCTCCAGCACACATCGCATCTCCACGAGCCTCATTCGAGCAGCCACCATACTTTATTTTGTATCCATAGCATTGGCAGCAAATTTGATGTTCGCCATGAACAGCTGCAATATTCGTGTCGATGTTGTAGACATCAACAGTCACTCCCGTCTCCGAGTTTTCCAAGGTCTTCGCGTAATACCGTTCCGACATTTTCTAGCGGCCATTTTCTGGACTCACGTTCTTGCTTTGTCTCGTAAGTTTCTCGTCCAATTGCTTGAGCAACTCCGTAGTTCCTGAACACTCGACAAACTGGCTGTCTCATTTGCCGCAAATGATAATGGACCATCAAGGTCGCGACCTTTCGCCGACTGTGTCAACAAGTATGTGGTGGAGCCGATTTCCAAATCCAGAACGGAGGTTTTGGGTGGAATTCGGATACCCACTAGCCCGGACGACCAACTTTCGAAGGGTACTCCGTTGATCCTGATCGGCATCCGGATCGGATGAATCATCACCATGATGACTGATCCCGATCCTCACGGTCTTGTGACCGGTCGTCATGTGCGTTAGAATCCATATTTAACTTCATCTCACCTTGTGTACCCATTGATCTTCGGTGGTTACACTCACTCAGGTGGACTCTACATGGGAAAGATGATTCGAATCAGGTCGGAGGATATGACCTTCTCGAGACGGGGGTATTCTCGGGTGGAAATCTTCACCAAAGAACGAGTTAGGGTCGACACTAAATTAAAGTATCTAAGGGCACTGATCGGGAAACTTCGTCCAATCAGGCCAGCCAACAAAACGAGAGATAACGAAAAAAACCACGAAACCACGATAAAACCACGATCTTCCACAGTAAACCACAACGTTATATCCACAAAATCTTTCCAATTAATACAAACGTGTTCAAACACGTGCGCGTGAGGGGGTGAGGGTCGAAAACCCAAGCAAATCCCGTCGGAGGACTTCCGGTAAGCCAAAATGCGTCAATGCGCGTCTTAACCGGAAATTTAGCTGAGCTACAGAGACCTAGTTAACCCTGTGCTCCAAATGACCACGACACGAGGCGGAGCGACTCTTTGCTTAGGGGGTAAATTCAATCCTGTTATTATATATGCAATATATAATACCTAATATACCATACACCAACTTAAGTGACCCACCTCATGCTTCAATCTTGATCCCCTTGTCACAAAGTCATAAACCAATCTTCAATGTTAATTCAACCTGATCCATACCACTTTAGACCGATCTTCAGCCGATCCTGATCAGGCTCTCTGACGATCTTCAAACACCCTTGCTCTTAAAGAATCAACCCGGAACCAGCTCAGGATCGGCCTCTTGGGACGTTATTCATCCAATTCAACACTGATCTTGGCTGAAACCCCTTCTTCTGAACACCTGGAAGCTGATTCAGGGATGATCCAAGCCGGTTCAGGACCGACCCGGGAATCAGGTCAAATCAGCCCAAACTACTTCGAACCGCCCCAGGATCACCAAGACATCGACATCTCTCGATTGCTCAACCCTGGCGACATCCATTATATGTTAAACCGCGAGGTTGAACTCAAATCGGCACTCCTCCTAGAGTCGGACCCAATCTGATCTTTTAGTGCTGATTCGGAGCAAGTTCGTTGACCCCTGATGCCTGTTTCAGTTGATACGCTCCATAAATCTCACCCTTTCACACATTGGACCCCGTCATACACTTGGTTTTCACACTCTAGGGCGGGACCAAATCGTTCGTCCGGTCAACCGAGATCCCAATATCTTATCAGCTCGATCCTCTTGGATTGGCGATGATCCACTCCAATGACCAGGTTCTGCTACGCCTGATATATCAAACCGTCCATAACACTGCTTATCACATGTGTCTTGACCGGTCCGGTCTCGCACGTACCCGGCCCGGTATCTGGATATATACATCCGATCGTGATATTTACTGGTCCATTGTTCTCTGGGACAGGGCGTGACAACGGCATAATCTTAATTTTCTCCACGTTTTACGATAGCCCGTTATCACTTATGTACCATCCTGAGTGGAACCACCCATCAACGGTTCTGTCTTGATGGGTGTTCCCACAGCCACTAATCAACAGCCGTATGTGGACCACTTATTCCTGATTTTTGTTAAACCACTCTACCACAAGTATGCTACATTAGGCTGTGCCTGCTGGTCCTTGTAGTGCTTCTTCTTGCCCATGCCCGTTTTCCGATACACGTTGCAACAGGATCCAAGCCCAAAATCGACTCCCCAGCACCAGTTACTAGCATATGCAAATCGTACGCGTTGTTGTGAGACACAGACGCCGTTCTTTTTGGTTTCGATGATTTCGAGTCGATTCCAATACATACTGGAACCCCAACGATTCCGTCGCTTCAGCACTTGAGCACACAATTGGAGTCACCATATCGTTCCCAATTGTGGCTTTAAGTTAAATCAAGTTAGCTGTCGGTCGAAGCGACCAGACAACGTCGCAGTGCGCGGCATTACCAAGATCGCTAATAGTGCTAGTGCCAAGGCTTTCATAATTTTTTATAGATCGTCCTGAAACGTTTTATAAAATGCTGCTACATGTACCTGATTCTTTGAGTCGCCATCTCGACTATTCGTCAAGGTCAACACTAATTTCATATCATGCGTCGCAACCCAATCGTTTCAGCTTTGCTGCATGGAGCGGATCATTGCCAGACATTGAGATGACCTCATCGCTGATGCTACTGGATCTTAGTGGAGTTAAATAGCGCGAACGATTTTACCTCATCTACACGAGAGTGGAATCACAAGTGAGAGTTGGTGGCGTCACTCTTTTAGATAAATTACGGTTCGCTGGATTCAAGGATTTTGTGAGGTGAAAAATATCGTATCTCGTTCTTTGTCTGGAAAACTTCTGCGAGCTTGGAAAAACTGGGCTTCATATATCGAAAAAATGGAATTCACTTGGGAGAACTAAGCGATAATTTGACATTGGAACTGAACGATGATAGTGTTTTCAACATGGATGGGGATCGCTTTGTTATTGATATGAATAAACTCTGGACATCAGACGTGCGAGTGTGTCAAATATGAAGACGTTGTTTCTGATGGTTATCGAGCTTGCTTTGAGACTCCAATGATTGTATTTACCAATCCAAAGTCAAACTATTCAATTAGGGGTCTCTCCAACACCCAGCGTCGTATACAGGTCCGGGTCGAAAAGATGGATGGATTGTCATGTGTTTGTGACTGGTTGAAATAAGATCTGGGCTCGGCGTGATGCGTACGATAGGGACCACGTGATTTTCGTAAATAGTTGTTCAGGACACAAATCTCTAGAATCAATGAAAGAGCCTTCCAAAACTGAATGGAAATCAATGCTACGGTACAAACAAATTGACTTTACGCTTCCTCCCCGAGAATGCAACAGACCTCTGTCAGCCAGCAGATGCGATGCTTATCCAGCAGCTAAAACAACTTCGGCGCCTTGAATGGAAAAATAAAAGTTGAGCCTTACCAGAGGGCATATTTTTTTCAACAAGACAGACGGAAGAGAAATTGGCACGGAAAGCTCTTGCAACCTGGAAAGCCATTTTGATTAAGCTAGCGAAAATGGGCTGTCGAAAAGTGAGTGAAAAACGTGATGAAGAAGGGATCAATCTTGTTCGAAGGACATGCGGGCTGGGAAACGTCGACAGTATAGGGGAAGAATCCCAGTTGCTACAAACCTTGATTGCCTAGCGTAAAATACCCAAAGAATTAAGAAGGCGCCAAGAAAACTCTGAAGAGAAAAAACTGAATTTTATGAGGTGGTCGTTTAGGGACCAAGTACATGTAAACATTTGTAGTGTCTATCTTTGTAAATTTTAAATGAAATTGTTGGGCTGCGCCAACTGTAGTATCAAGCGTACGGGTACATTTAGTTCTTGACATTAGGATCTGTACTCATAGGTCCGTCTGAGATCGTTTTGTGTCTTCATACCGTTAGTCATCCTTGAAAAGATTAATGCAGTGAGTAAGGACAAGTCAAAGGTTAGCTAATGAAATAATTCTCAGGTGATGTATACGATGTCGATTGCAAGATTGTAAACATGTATGAAATGACAACGTGTGCTGAGAAAAATAATGAACGTGTAAAGAATCGCTACGACCAATCTAGAACCATACCCAGACTGTTTACAACTAATAAATTAGTCTACTCCAAACATACCGTAATTAGTATGTGTTTATTAATAGTCTGGCACATGCTATTTAAGGTAGCACAGCTCAAAAACTCGGGCTCGAAATTAGACTGGGGGGCAGTCTAACTACGGTGGGGGGTAACGTACATTTCGCAGGAAATCGGGTACCTTGACAGGTGGAATCCGCATCAACCAATGAAAAGCTCGAATCATGGACCAGGTGGTGGTGTAAAGTTAGAGATGTTTCTGGAAAAAATTAAGGCTGACAATAGTCGACCAAATATCGAAAGCTGCAGGTTTTCGCATAAAATCTGATGCATCGAGCTCTTTAGGATTATGTCCCGTGAGACAGGCAATCATTACCTCTGCTTTGCTACGGTCCACGTCTTCCGTTCGCCTTACGAATCACTCTCATTTTAGCGCCAGCTAGGTGATTCTAGCCAGCCTTCTTTAGCTCATCGGTATTGAATTGCTTTTTACTCACAATAGTGGGAAAAACTGCGAAAATGGCTGGTTTCGAGCAATCAACCAATAGTGGCACGGGTAGCAAAAATGCAGGCATGTATTTGATCAGCTGATGACGCCTGCGGAAAAACCGCTTTTATTTTTCTTACGTTACTGAATCTTCGCGTAAACGTATATTCTGCAAAAAGACCGAACCCGTGGAATAAATTTAGGGAAACCCTGACATAGCCTCCGATGGGGAGGACTCGTATAGTGACGACCCAGAGTGCCCTCCGACTACCTTACGTTAGCAGGCGGCAATGAGCTGAACTTAGTATCAGGAATCGACTTCTGTGGTTCATCTCGACCCATTTGGGTACTAATCGATTGTGCAACGCACTCTTCGCTTCTTTCAGCTTATCCGCTTCCAATTCGAATAGCTGTTTCGGGTCAAAAGCACCAGTATAAATACCGGTCTGCTTAAGCTGCTCGAATAACCCTGTAATAAGGGTGAGGTCGCTGCCCGAGGTGACCGGGGGTATAATTGAGCCTCTCAGCTATTCAATAATTATAGGGCGTGTGGTCTTCATGACCTCGTCAGTCCTTAAAACCTGCCCCAGTTTCCGAGGGTAAAACATTTCTAAAACTTTTTTTTTTGGTCAACTTAAGTGACCTCCGGTTATTGCAATCCATCTTTTCTCCTTCATCTTCGAGAAGTGACTGATTATGAGCTGTTCGGTCCCTGGACGGGTGACCCGCCATGTCATAGTCAACATTTGATTCTTCTATCTTGATGTTTTTTTCATTTTAATATCCATATGAAGCAACTGTTTTTTTCGGATCATGATCAAAATCATGATCCTTTCTGGCCTGAGCCATAATCCGTACTGGCTTTGATCACCTCCAGAGGAGTAATTTCTTCTTTAAAAAGTGGTATTTTTCGGAGCGTGGGATGCGGTCGATGAAGCGGGAGAACTTGTAGCGGTATTACACGGATATTAAAGGAGTAAATTAAGATAAAAAATGGTGATCGATCAGTACAAGTGGGGCTTACCGGATCCAGAGCGACAAGAGCTACCCATGATATGTCGATCTGGTACTACCTCATCCGGTTCGACCATAGCATCCTTTAATTCTTATCAGCATTGTACCTTCCACCGATGCACAAGACACAATATTCTCTCTAAATTTAACCGGACTTAGGTTTGACCACTAAGGACTCAGGGTGATACCCGGGGTCACCAAGAGATCCGAGCACGCACATCAGTATAGGTTGTTGATCTCAAAATATTTCACTGAGGCTCGAATCCCACAGCGGGCCCGGACGACCACCTTCCGGGGGTTCTCCACTCATCCATATCATGTTCCTAGTAAGCCTCAAGCTGACCTGACATATCATCACGACCATCACCTTAGTCATGACCGTCCGGATGATCCAAATTCGTTGACATCTCACCTTACGTATCCGTCAGTTCTAGCGTATACGCTCTCCTGGTGGACCTTAAACGAAAGGTCAAGGTGCCCAGTTAGGACAGCGGGATAAGGGCGACGGATAGGACAGCTCCTGGGTACCGGGTGGGGCGGGCAGTATCTATACTTGATTTTAATATACTGCGTACACTGAACCGAGACTTCTCAATCGGTTAGCTAAACGAAAGAAAATAGGGGATCTTCTCCGATCTCACATGAACGAACGTGAGCTCCAAAAATGTACTACACTTTCCACAGAAAGCCAAAACTTCGCTTTCCTCCAATACAATGATACCGTGTACCAAACACGAGCGACTTAGCTGAGTTTCGTGACTCTCAGTCAGGGGAATTCCGGTAAACCTTAGTGAGCTTCCTGCGTAAACCAAATAAGAAGCGAGTGAATAGTTAGCCCTCTGATTTTAAACCAAAGGCGACTTGTGTCTTACAGCGAAAAAGGTATACTGACTTTTTTATCCCTAGAATCAAGTAGGAATCCAATCTTTAAAATCGCTCGCGCATTACTTGCCTTTCTGGACGTAATTATCAAATCTTTGTTGTAATTAGCAGCAAAAGCATTCAAGATTGATACCGGGCATCCTTACTTCCTCGACTCCATCCCGTTCGTGTAATAACGAACCCACAAGAATAGGTCGATAAAGTGCCGACATTTATTGACGGTTCTCTGATCGAATCGACGTCCAAGGGGGTCTTCACAGCCGTCCAAGACGCTGATATCAAAGAGCGAATACTACAGTCAGGTTTGTGTTAACCAACACTGCCATGCACAATTTAGTTCCGTACGATAAGATGAAGCAGAAGTGACTTTACCCGCTGATTCTTATCAGGAGGAGAATTGGGAGAACCCACGCCACGAACAGAGTCCCTACTACGACTCCGCGCGCGAGTCGAGCTTGCAGATCCCCCATGTTGGCTCTGCTTCTATGCCTTTAGTAGTCATTTTTGGCACCCATTGCATCACCCCCCCCTCCCTTAAGGTGGTTGGCCAATAATTAATTTTAATACTGGCCATTCGATTGGTGGCACTTGCTTATCAAAATTCTTGACCAGCTTCACGGCATGTCAGTAAACGTGGCGGTTCTCTTTAGGATGCTGCTGGAAAAGCAAAGGAGAGTCCCGCCTTAGCGCCTGATGAAAACAAGTCGAAGGAGGGAGAAATAGATGCCACTAAGGTGTCGTTTGATGGATCAAATCTGCTAACTGGCGGGCTAATTATTCAGATCCGTAGTCAAACAACGCAGTGATCATGGATCCCGTCGCTGTCGGTTATGTAGCGACACATCTTATAACATTCAAGTTGAAATATCATTGATCGATTTGGACTTTACTGTCTAAAATTAGAATATTGGATTATTAGTTATTATAATCCAAAAGGAAGTTCCATTCGGGTGTATATACCAGGTAATTAATAATACAACATTACTATACCCGTTTTATATTACATTTTTGTAGACTTAATTATAGCAAATAATACTTAACCCCCAAAATAAATCAATCTTAAATTAACCGCCTAGCATCAAAGTAGTTTCTCGATTGGTATACTTGCTATCCAGATCCAAGATCCATGGATCAAATTAATTCGGTAATATATGGTTGCATTGATTATACAGTGTAGGCATCCAATCAATTAAAAATATGTCGTCATTTGGTTATTCCAAGTCCCAGTCCAAAATTTACACAAATCGCCGACAGCTTCCTACCTCAGCCAGGATGTCCAGAGGGATCTTGTCTATCCATGTCACCAGTGCTCCTTCTGAAAATATGATTTCCTCCGGAACGAAGGTACTCCGGTAGGACAGAGGCACTTGATCACCTATATGCACGACTTCTATAGTTATTTTGGAGGTAGTATAGTAGTGTAGTTTTAGTATTTTTTCTTGTGACTTGGGTGCCTGAGTACATCTTTGTTCTTGCGCTATGCTTCCTATAAGTATTTGATAAATTGATCCATGGATCTATGGATCTGTGGTGCAGTCGCTTTTGGAAACCTTTCGAGGTTCAAACACCCAGGGGGCCCCAGATGACTGGATGTTGGAGAGGGTACTCCGTCCATGCAGGTCTTGGACCAGGTCAGCATCGAGCTGGCGGGACCGGTCACTTGCATCACCTTGGCTGTGACGACTGGGATGATCCATCTCTTGAAATCACACCTTGTATACCCGTCAGCACTAGCAGTTGCGCTCTCCTGGTAGACTCTTGGACGAAACGTTAAGATGCCTGGTTAGGGCAGCGGGGCGAGGTTAGGACTAGGGTTGCTCCGTGGCGGAAATCTTAACCGGGGAGCGGACTGTCGTTATACTTGGCTTCAGTATTCCGCAAATGCAGGGCCAAGATTACTCAATCGGCCAGCATAACCAAAGCCAATAAGGGGGTTTCCCCGATCTTATGCGTAGACGTGAACTTCAAACAATTGTCCACAATCCTTCACAGTAAACCACAACTTCGCCTTCCCTTCCAATACAATAATACCGTGTTCCAAACACGGGCAACTTCAGTGAGTATACTATTTCCAAATGACTCCCGGTCCGGGGACTTCCGGTGTGTCTCTTGTGACCTTCCCCAGGCAAACCAATGACAACAAGAGGGGACTTTGTTAACCCTCTACTGTGAACCAATAGCGACTTTTGTTTTAGAAAGCGAAACGTTTACTGATTTTATCCATATATCCAATATAAACCTATGGTGTACCTCACACAAAATAAAGCGGCCGGCCTTGCTGGTTATCCGTGTACCTTACACCAAATAGGGTGGATCTTCAACATCTTCCTCCTGCCAAACGATTGGCTAATAATGCCTCATCCGGCTACACCAGGGATCCTAGCTCTAGTAGCATCCCTGTTGCCTCACACACGTCCCTTGGCTGCCTGCACTTACCATCGACCACCTCCATAGAATAGATCGGCCCCGCTGGCCGTTCCAAGGCAGCACTGCTGCCTGGCTCAACACGACTAAGCACTCCTTCCTGGTCCATCTTCGCTCCTGCACCTTTTGCTGGTTCACATAACTTCCTTACTCTGTACTCGCCCTTCACTTCTTCCGCATCTCATGTGCGGATCCGGTCTCGCAGTGTTTCTTCGTCCTCCATTCGCTGCCATCATCCCAACTTGGTAGCTGACTCAGGAAACCTAATGCGATTCGCCATTTTGACCAATCAGGCTGGTTGGCTTATTATTCATCTGACAGTTAATCGATACTGGACCCACTTCACCACAGCCGCCCCTGAGTCTCGTAACGGCTGAGGCACGATCTCACTACTTATATTTTCGCCGCACTCGCTAAGCGCATGTCCGACTTCGACGATCATAATGCGGAGCAAATATCGTCCGGTCCATTCAGCCCTGCTAGACCATCAATTGGTTCTTCAAGATCACGACCTCAAGGCCCCGGGCGCAGGTCACCTGAGGGGCCAATTTGCTGCCCTGATCGCTCAGGTGGCCATCTTAGAAAAGGCGAAGGCCGAACTGATTTTAGCTGCTGACCTGGCGAATCGACGCGCGGATGAGAATAACTGCTAGTAGCTCTAGTCTCTCAGGTCCGGGTCATCCAGTTGTAGAACGAACTAGCTGACCTAACACGCGAGCGGGACCGGTACAAGCTGCTGTCCGAATGCATCGACTACCTCCGCATCATACATCAGAAGACCGTCTCGACCGTGATTTATCAACGTATGCCTCTATTCTTGCCTCTGTTTGCCTTACTTCTCATGCACCGTAAAGGAACCCACATCTTATATTTACGGACTTTGATGGTCGAGACTTCGCATGCTGGTCGGGAAATGGCTACCAGAGATACATCCATATCTCTCAGCAATTGGAAGTATCACAGGTGGACTAGGGCCAGATAGAAGGGTTCAGAGTCTGCCTCCTGCGGAAGCTGGAAACGTCTGCGAAGGATGCCATCCGGGCAGTCCGAACACCAGGTAGATCCAGCAATACCCAGAATTATATGATCAAGTCCAAAAATACGTGTTCCAATCCCAGGAAGTAGTCTCTGGTCTGCTTGAACAAAGAACGGACTTCTTGTCCGAGGAGTCCGTTCGTTAAGTTTGACGGAGCCGGTTTGACGAAGCGGGGGATAGGGTGGCCCATCTGATGCAGGGGACCTGGCATGTCCTTGAGGTATCAGTAATACCACGAATTACCCGCTTTTGCCGATCAGCTTTGAGACCACATACTCCGGAACAAACGTCGAAATAGCTGAAAGGGCCTCACCAGCGATTGATAACTTAGAGGCTGCAGACACTGAGGTAGCCGTTACTTTAGACGTGGAAAGTTCACCGGCTGCTAAAATTTCCAAGCGGTTTAGGATCTGGGATGCTTCCAGATGCTTACCGGTAACCTAAACCGTCACAACTACCACAGCCAGCAACCTCGCCACCGAAGGAGAGCCACAGAGCGATCAGGCGTAAACGTAGATCCAGCCGGATTTCATCTCTCCCAACCCCTGCAGTCGCCAAGCCTACCAAACGATCCGACGCGTCGGAGAAACGAAACGAAAACATGGCGTGAGTGTGGGTTAGAATACAGATCAGACTCGGAATTGTCCACCTCCCCAAAGGTGGATCCTGGCGAGTCACCTCCGACCGGCAATGTCAGGAAGCTTCACCTGGGTTCCCACTCTTCCCGGTGATTCGAGAGATTTCTCCCCATGATCCTCGAGAGCCGTCTACTGCCTCCCTGGTTGAGGAGGAAAAGTCTGCCCTAGCTGATCAAAGCGAAGATGACGAAGTCACTACTAAAGACTTCGAAGGGTCACCCCTCCTGAACGAAACCGAGCTTAAGGAGCAGATCCCGGACGTGCATGGGCCCGAGGAACCGGCCGATGGTCAGCTGTCACTCCTCTTCCCTTTGTATCCGCACATCCTACCTGATTACCCCGCCGGGAACCTTTGGGCCCTGCTGACTTGCATATGGCACATCCCTGCTCCGCAAATTAGCTACGGAATCTGTTTATCGATAACATCACTGGTACTCATATTGCAAGGTCTTTGTCCCGTCCGGCTTTCTGGATCTTTCCTCCATCTGCACGGACACCCCATATTTCAGAATAGAAGCCCGATCTGGCCTAAAGCCAGCCGCTGAACGCGATTCTGACTTTAAGACCCTGGACAGTGCTGGGCGTGGATATCCCGGATATGGGGTTGTCCCATAATGGTTGGTTTTCAACTTTCGTAGAACATACTCAGCCTTCCTCGACCGCCATCGCCAAGATATATGGGAATACACCCACTTCCTGTACATTTCGACCAGTACTCAGCGTGCGCATCCCGGTCTGATTGAGTATCGAAACCAGCGTGGACAGCGCCGTAACCGGGCTTCTGAGGGCTGAATCACCTTGTGCAACCTGTGTCCATTCTAATCTGGATTCGTTTCTCTGTCCTATTATGTTACACATGGTTAACCGCCAGGTGGAGAAAAAAGGGAACTCGCCGAGGGCGGCACTTGGTAGGTGACCCCAGCCATGCCCACCCTCCAGGCTTCGCTCGACGAAATTGACAAGCAGGACCCGTGGCGCAACCAGTATCGGCATGACGCCGCCCGTCATCCAGGTCTCGGAGTAACTCGACTACGAATTAAGTTTCGCCGTACTTGGTAAGTGAAGGGCCAGCAGCCCGCTACCAGTGGCCAGCTTATCTCCGTTTGCATTAGTATGCCTAAATACACATATATATCTGTTATCCTCCAATCCGTAACATTGTTCATCATTTCCATCACTATTATATTGTTCGTCATTCACTCGTTCCAACGCTGGTTCCCACAATACACCAGTCCACATCACAGACTGTCACAACCGGTTGACTCCTGCCCAACATTTGATTGGTCAATTTTCCGATTCAATTGGCATCCATCCACCATTGGATTGGCCTAAAAACCAACTGAGCCAGCATGACCTGTCGGACACCACCTGGACGGCTTAATATTCCAGGGCAGCTTCATTTTCTTCGTGAGTCTTTATGGCCCCGAAATTGATTCCGGCCTGCCCTTGGCGGTCAAATTCCTTCATCAGCGTCCACAGTTTAAGTCCTGTTCATCCACCCACGTTTGCTCTTCGTGGTCTTTACACTGTACCAGGAAGGCTCCCGGTGAGTCCGCCCAAATGGAATTTTTTTCGTCCTGATCCAGAATCTTTTCGACTTCGTACTCATCTTGGTGCAGTGATCGGTCCCAACTATCTTCGGGCAGCAAGGCTTCATGGAAATCGAACCTATCGCCACTTGATGCAAGATGGGTACTCGGTCGATCCAAGAAATTTTGTGCCAACTTCAACTTGAACACATGAACTATCGGGAAGACATTGTAGTCCGTGCCCGCGGTGATCAATTTGGCAGCATGATCCCCGACCAGCTCTGCCACTCGGAAGGGGCCATGTCACATATGAGTCAGCTTCCGTGCATATCCTTCCTCGACTCGATCCAGGTACAACCACACCCGGGAGTCTGGTTCTATCCCATGCGGGCTGACCTGATCGTTATTCCGGTCAGCGCGGTCTTGGATAGCCTGTCGGAGACGTTCGCTCACCTGCTGGTGTGTCAGTGAGTAGTGGCGCTGCACTTCCATTCTCCAGCGGCTGGCATTTTGATCGCGGCTCCGGGTACATCCAACTGGGATTGAGGCCTCTAAGGTGGATCTAGGATCCCATCTATATGCGAAGTAAAAAGGGTATCTCCCCTCACTCAATCGTAAGACGAATTAATAGCAAAAACCAGTTTTTCAGCAAATTCGTCCCAATCCTGCTGGTCGGCTTCCACCACTTGCATCTTGATGGCCCGGGTTAGAGCTTGCACCATCCGCTCGGCTTTTCTTGTCCCTTGCGGGCAGTAGGCCAAGATTGCTTTGTTTCTGGTCCAAAATTTTGTTGACGCTTTGAATACATCTGACATGAATCCAGGTTTCCGGTCATGCCTAATGACTCCGCCGGCCCCAAACGTCTGAACACACATTTCTCTTAGCTTTGAGCTACTTTCTGGGCCGTACGAGTGGATTTTGCCTTGGTAATGATCCGCCCAGTAAACAAGTAGCAGTTCGGTATATCCATTTCGAGACTTGGGAAAGACGGAATGTGGTACACAGCAATGATTTGAAACGGGTAGGTTGCCTGTATATTCCCAAGTGACCCCCCCCCTTGATTGTCTGCCAACCCTTCCCTGTTTGACAATCAGGGCAACTTCCAACGTACGCCTGCACGCTACGGTTGAGGCCCCTCCAGTGAAAGCGGGCCTTGATTTTGTGGTAAGTCCGTCCAATACCCCGATGCGCCCTTTAAGCTTACGCGGTAATGGTGGAGGACATCCGACTGTAAGGTGGCCGGAATGACCAGCTTTGCCGACCTATTCCTTTCAGCGACTTTCTAGTCAGCATTGCGGGAAAAGAATAGCAACCCGTTTCGTAATTTGGAGCCCTTTTAATGCACTCCGTGGTTTGCTCTGAACTCAATTTTTCCATTCCCCATTCAAATACGCCTTGAGATTCAAAATCCACTCTTCTCCGTCCTGTGTTTAAGGAGCCGTTCGGCCCGCAACTGCTGCACTATTCCTTCTTTCATCACGCCAATGGGTTGTGTGTTAGCGGTCGTCGAACGTCGCCTCTGTGATCGGGTAACGGCGTTCACTTGGGTCTCTTCGCCAGTATCTGCTTCCCGAATAAGTGCGGGTAGACGATTAACCTCCGCCAATTCTGCTAACATAGCTGGATCCGAAACCGTAACGCCAACCTGGTCCTGCATGGCCAAGATGGCCAGATGATCTACATATCTATTTCATTCTCTTTTAACGTACAGCATCTCGTGCTCCGGCCATCTCCCCAAAGCCGTCATAACACGGTTCTCAGCTTGGAGGCCTTACAATCAATCTCTCCAGTGATTTGCCTGATCATTATGTTGGAATCGCCACAGTGATGATCCGCCCCTGAGTCTGGGGGATCGCCAGCAATTCCAGTCATAGCAACAGTCCTTGATATTTTTCCTCGTTTACGGTTATGTTAGGCGTGAAATAATCGAAGGCGGCGGCCACCACTTCCCACTCGGGAAGCTTCCACAATATTGTACAGTAAGCACCCACACCTTTATTAACACTGGATGACCCATCGAAACTCAGCACCATTAATTCCTCTGTTGGGCCTATCGTCGGCGGTGGGAGTGTGATAGACTGACGTGGCAGCTTCCTCGGGGCTATCACAATCAACGCTTTTCCACCTCTGCCGTCGGAGTGATGCTGGCCGCTAGTGTCCCTAGTCTTTTTTCTCCTTCTCCTTTGGTGCACTTAATAACCTCCAACAACCACTGGAACAATGTGCAACCCATCTGCCCAGCGGACCATCAATTCCATTTGCAGTGAGGAGCCAAGTCAAAGTCGACCGCCTCTATAGCACCTTAATCGGCCCGGCACCAACATCGTATATCACATGTCTAAGGTACGTAACAGAGCCAGAACTTCCTTGTCCACTAGTCCATAATTCACTTCATTGGTCTTCTGATGAACATTACAGGGCAGTATATGTCATCGTGGTCTTGTATCAGGGAAGCTGAGGGGATGGCTCACTTGTTGGCATAAATGATAACCACCGGTACTTTCTCGGAATCAAAATGTTCCAGGACCGGCGTGGTTGCCATTTTTGCCTCTAAAATTCCGAAGGCCACCCTTGCCCTAGTCATATGGTCATCGGACATGGCCAAATTCAGATCGATGAGCTGGTTTCCTGCGGGCATCAGCCATCCGGTCTTCTCATTGGACAAAATAGATGAACCGGCCTGCACTTGCTCCTGCCGCTCCAGTCCCACAATTTATGGTAGTCCATCTCCCGAAACTTATACAACACTGCCACGTAAATTCGATGAAGCGGCTATAGTAATTCTGGCTGCCTACGAAGAATTGTATCAGTGACCGCGGAAAGGGATAAATTGCATAGAGATTCCAACTCTTTCAGATTGGCCTCAAGTCCAGCAAATGAGACGTGGTGACCCAAATAGGTCACCTTAGTTTCCCCCCAGAAAATTTTCACCACACTAATCGAGAGATTCCACTTTCACACGTAACCAACAAGTGCTCCACGTTTCCACACAACAAGTTCCACGAAGTAGCCGTCACGAGAATATGATCAATGTAAGACCACCACCCAAGAATCGAGGGTTTTTGGTCGGGGTCCGGGTCACCTTCGGTAAACACGTCTCCAACCAGGGCTGGATCCTGGTTTGCTTTAATCTTGAAATGCCCATTTAAAGCATTGTCTATAACCGCTGGTATATCCGCGGAGCATTTTAAGGCAAAACGGCAGCCGGATCCACTTGAAAAACCCGAAAGGGTGACAAAAGCAGAAATCTGGCGTGCACGGTCAGACATATCAAAATCCACTGGCCATATCCAGCGAACAATACCACAAAACTTTCCCAAGTGCTCCAATAGATCGTTGATCAAAGACATCGGGTAGACCATCAGCTTAGTTAGCCGATTGACCAACCGATAATCAATACACAACCGTAAATCCACCCTGTTCTTCTTTACAATAATTACGATAGGCGAGGCCCATGGCGAGGTGGATGGCTGGATGATCTTAGTAGCCAGCAGTCCTTTGATGAGCTCCTCCAATTTTTCCCGGTACTGGGGGCAACCCGTCGGTTCACAATCATTTCAGGTGACGCAGAGATTTAGCGTAAACTTTTTTACCTACACGATGTCGTTTCCGGTACAGCAGGAACGGTTTGGATAGCGTCATTCACGATCATTCCAAGTGACGCACATGTGTACCGTTCGTTCCTTTTCCTGCAGGACGCCTTTTCCGGTACAGCAGGAACGGTCGGATAGTGTCATTCACGATCCTACCAAGTGAAAACTCTGGGCCACTGGCTTTGCATTCTCGACGTCTATGACACACACCTCCCCATGGGCAGCTGGGGGTAGCATTACCCTTGCCCATCAGCAGATGTCTCCGTTTCCAAATATCCTTCAATCTGCTGATCTCTTCTGGAGTATTCACTTCTGGGTCACCCACTTGTAAATCCTCCATAATGACCAGGGTGTCACCTCGCGCAGGGCTGCCATCTGGTCCTCCATACCTTCGCCATACTTCGGAGACGGTGCGGACAGGATTAGTTCAGCAACTGGTGCACTTGTCCGATCAGCATGTTCGCGCTGACCAGATGACGACCAGCTCCAAGTCAATTTCTAGAAGGTATCCGATACTATGGTTTGTCACCATATGTGTCAGATCATCTTCCCCAGACTCTTTCTCACTGACCAGGTCCGTGGTCTCCTGGTAGGCCAGGTTTTGCCACTCGATATAACGTCTTGACCCAATTGTGACATAACATGGACGGCCGGGCATCTTGTCTTCGGCAACCACATCCCAATGATGACATCTTCATGCAAGGTGGGGGGCTGCTCTGATATATTGGTCACTCTTACACAGTTGGAATGACCTTCTCCCTTGACGAACGAGGGCACCCAAAACTCTCTCCTAGTCACCCACAGCTTATGCCGCCGGCCATGAGACCGCACGGTCACCTCCACTGTCCGTCCTGCCGGAATAGTTACGAACTGACCCATCTTAAGAAATTGAGTATGGGGGTCATGTAGTGGTCACCCGCCAGCCAGCTGGATGTGCACTTCATCAGGCAAAGTCAGAGTACCGTGCAAAAAAGAGATAAGTCCAGCCGTATGCCGGTGGCCCCATGAAATCCATCCCCAAAATTGAATCCTGCCGGCTAACCTTCGTAACCAGGCGGTAAAATAATATACCAGCGACCTATCCAGTGTAATCTTCACTTTTGGACTTCCTTGGATCATGTATGAGCTTTTTCCAATTCCAGTGCACTCCTACCTCTGTGTCTCACCAATTTCACAGCAAACGTTACGAGCGAAGGTGGTGTCGACGATGGACACTTCTGCGCCAGAGCCAAAAAGCATAGTGGCCTTCTGGTTATTAATCTTACCATTGGTCTTCGCCTGCTTGAACCACTTGTCGGGCGAATGGTACTTCCAGTAGCCCCGTTATTCACCTGGCAATAAGTTCAGCTCCATAACCCCTTCAGACCGAGAATATCCATCCACTCGTACACTGTCCACCAGGTAAGGGTCAGCATTGCTGCCCGGGGGTCGGCTGGTGTAATCGTCAAACTTACATGTATTGTCGGTTACGCTTTGCTTTGATTCTCGATTATCCTCCTTATCGACATATGCATAGATACTAACACTAGACCGGTCGGCTCGAACCAGATTCCAACCTGGCGAGCGATCTAGTTTAACTTCTTTTCCACCCTTGGTGGCAGCTTTCCTGCATGATTGGTCGGGACATACCACTTCTTCATCTGGTTGTAGAACTCGTCGAGGAGCAGAATCAAGCTTCGTGCACCTCCCCAATTGACTTGCAGGTGAACAGGCAGTGATCAGCCGGATGTCCCTTCCTTTTGCACATCTTGCAAGTAGTTTCGTTTCCAGCAGCTTCTGTCATCGTGCTTGATGGACCCGCAGTCGGTGTACTTGCGTCTGTGGTGGTCCTGGTCAGCCCGGGAAGGGAAATCTCTCTGCTTCCCTGGCCCAGATGCTGGTCGGAACTGCTGGCCAGCTTCCGCCGAAAACAGGTAGCGGTATTGCACCCAGACCGCTGCTATTCATCGTCAGAACTGGTTGCATCCAAATCCATTGCAACCATGCGAACAGCGCGGGCGGTCCTGGTCAATAGTGGTTTACTTCTTTGATCTAGGTTAGGGCGCGACCTGTACCTGCCCGTTCCGACGGCTGCCTTAGGATCTCACCTCGTAGCTCTCAGGTACGTCCGTAGAGTTAATTTTAGCTCAGTGGTGTTTTTAGACGTAGCAAAGCGAGCTGGTCTGCCAGTCCCCGGTCGCCGAGCGTACTTAGGAAAAGCACCGCATGTTCTCGGGCAGCTTCCAACCGGCTAGCATCCTCCTTGACCGGTATATTGGCCCTCATTCCCGCAACGGTTAGCCGGTGAAGAGGGTCTCGCGCGCTCTCTTCTTGGTGTAGAAGCATTAACATGCCACTGACAAACCAGACCCACAGTACGGTTTACCATGCTTCCATCAGCTGCTTCCAATCGTCACGAACTTCTCGGCTAAGCTGCCGGATCCAGTTTTGCGCTGGTGCCTCCGTGAGGTCTCCGAAAATCAGGCAATTCTTATAGTCCGGCGCCCGAACTCTCAGCAATGCTGACTTCGTCTTGCTCAACCATCCCCTGGCATGGTCGTCGTCCATGTCTTAGCCTGTAACGTTTTTCAGCTCGGACGTCGCCGACATCCTGACCCTAATATCGCCCCTGAATCCGGGTCCAGAGCCTGGCCAGATGCATATTGGCCCGGCGAACCATTCCATCATCCAGGTCGTCTGGATAATAGTGGTACTTAGCCGACCTGACCGACTCCATATCGACGTCACCTTGTCTAAGGGACGGTCCTCTATTAGGGGGTCGGCCGGGCCAGCTCACTCTCTTTCGACTGAACTGTTTCCATGTCTTCATCATCCATATCTCTGGTACAGTGCTGGATTCGCTCGGGCGTCCGTTATTCATTGGAGATGAGCTGGCCGTGTGGTCCTATGTTAGGGCGGATGACCGGGCCAGCTTGGGGTACACTGTCTATCGACTGCACTGATTCCATGTCTTCATTCACCATATCTCTGGTACAGTGCTAGATTCACTCGGTCGTCTGTTCTTCATTGGAGATGTGCTGGCCGTTCGGCCCTATGTCAGGGCGGGCGGCATTAGACCGACGCTGCTCTTCTAGCTATCGCTCCATCATAGCCAATAACTTATTCTGTATGTGATCCGTCGCCTGATGCCCCTTCCTTTTGCACATCTTGCAAGTAGTTTCGTTTCCAGCAGCTTCTGTCATCGTGCTTGATGGACCCGCAGTCGGTGTACTTGCGTCTGTGGTGGTCCTGGTCAGCCCGGGAAGGGAAATCTCTCTGCTTCCCTGGCCCAGATGCTGGTCGGAACTGCTGGCCAGCTTCCGCCGAAAACAGGTAGCGGTATTGCACCCAGACCGCTGCTATTCATCGTCAGAACTGGTTGCATCCAAATCCATTGCAACCATGCGAACAGCGCGGGCGGTCCTGGTCAATAGTGGTTTACTTCTTTGATCTAGGTTAGGGCGCGACCTGTACCTGCCCGTTCCGACGGCTGTCTTAGGATCTCACCTCGTAGCTCTCAGGTACGTCCGTAGAGTTAATTTTAGCTCAGTGGTGTTTTTAGACGTAGCAAAGCGAGCTGGTCTGCCAGTCCCCGGTCGCCGAGCGTACTTAGGAAAAGCACCGCATGTTCTCGGGCAGCTTCCAACCGGCTAGCATCCTCCTTGACCGGTATATTGGCCCTCATTCCCGCAACGGTTAGCCGGTGAAGAGGGTCTCGCGCGCTCTCTTCTTGGTGTAGAAGCATTAACATGCCACTGACAAACCAGACCCACAGTACGGTTTACCATGCTTCCATCAGCTGCTTCCAATCGTCACGAACTTCTCGGCTAAGCTGCCGGATCCAGTTTTGCGCTGGTGCCTCCGTGAGGTCTCCGAAAATCAGGCAATTCTTATAGTCCGGCGCCCGAACTCTCAGCAATGCTGACTTCGTCTTGCTCAACCATCCCCTGGCATGGTCGTCGTCCATGTCTTAGCCTGTAACGTTTTTCAGCTCGGACGTCGCCGACATCCTGACCCTAATATCGCCCCTGAATCCGGGTCCAGAGCCTGGCCAGATGCATATTGGCCCGGCGAACCATTCCATCATCCAGGTCGTCTGGATCATAGTGGTACTTAGCCGACCTGACCGACTCCATATCGACGTCACCTTGTCTAAGGGACGGTCCTCTATTAGGGGGTCGGCCGGGCCAGCTCACTCTCTTTCGACTGAACTGTTTCCATGTCTTCATCATCCATATCTCTGGTACAGTGCTGGATTCGCTCGGGCGTCCGTTATTCATTGGAGATGAGCTGGCCGTGTGGTCCTATGTTAGGGCGGATGACCGGGCCAGCTTGGGGTACACTGTCTATCGACTGCACTGATTCCATGTCTTCATTCACCATATCTCTGGTACAGTGCTAGATTCACTCGGTCGTCTGTTCTTCATTGGAGATGTGCTGGCCGTTCGGCCCTATGTCAGGGCGGGCGGCATTAGACCGACGCTGCTCTTCTAGCTATCGCTCCATCATAGCCAATAACTTATTCTGTATGTGATCCGTCGCCTGATGCCCCTTCCTTTTGCACATCTTGCAAGTAGTTTCGTTTCCAGCAGCTTCTGTCATCGTGCTTGATGGACTCGCAGTCGGTGTACTTGCGTCTGTGGTGGTCCTGGTCAGCCCGGGAAGGGAAATCTCTCTGCTTCCCTGGCCCAGATGCTGGTCGGAACTGCTGGCCAGCTTCCGCCGAAAACAGGTAGCGGTATTGCACCCAGACCGCTGCTATTCATCGTCAGAACTGGTTGCATCCAAATCCATTGCAACCATGCGAACAGCGCGGGCGGTCCTGGTCAATAGTGGTTTACTTCTTTGATCTAGGTTAGGGCGCGACCTGTACCTGCCCGTTCCGACGGCTGTCTTAGGATCTCACCTCGTAGCTCTCAGGTACGTCCGTAGAGTTAATTTTAGCTCAGTGGTGTTTTTAGACGTAGCAAAGCGAGCTGGTCTGCCAGTCCCCGGTCGCCGAGCGTACTTAGGAAAAGCACCGCATGTTCTCGGGCAGCTTCCAACCGGCTAGCATCCTCCTTGACCGGTATATTGGCCCTCATTCCCGCAACGGTTAGCCGGTGAAGAGGGTCTCGCGCGCTCTCTTCTTGGTGTAGAAGCATTAACATGCCACTGACAAACCAGACCCACAGTACGGTTTACCATGCTTCCATCAGCTGCTTCCAATCGTCACGAACTTCTCGGCTAAGCTGCCGGATCCAGTTTTGCGCTGGTGCCTCCGTGAGGTCTCCGAAAATCAGGCAATTCTTATAGTCCGGCGCCCGAACTCTCAGCAATGCTGACTTCGTCTTGCTCAACCATCCCCTGGCATGGTCGTCGTCCATGTCTTAGCCTGTAACGTTTTTCAGCTCGGACGTCGCCGACATCCTGACCCTAATATCGCCCCTGAATCCGGGTCCAGAGCCTGGCCAGATGCATATTGGCCCGGCGAACCATTCCATCATCCAGGTCGTCTGGATAATAGTGGTACTTAGCCGACCTGACCGACTCCATATCGACGTCACCTTGTCTAAGGGACGGTCCTCTATTAGGGGGTCGGCCGGGCCAGCTCACTCTCTTTCGACTGAACTGTTTCCATGTCTTCATCATCCATATCTCTGGTACAGTGCTGGATTCGCTCGGGCGTCCGTTTTTCATTGGAGATGAGCTGGCCGTGTGGTCCTATGTCAGGGCGGGCGGCATTAGACCGACGCTGCTCTTCTAGCTATCGCTCCATCATAGCCAATAACTTATTCTGTATGTGATCCGTCGCCTGGGACCAGCTTGGGGGCTCTTCTTGAATCCATGTTTTCGCTCCTTGGTCTGCAGAATCCACCCGTACCCGGCCGTTCTTTATTTTAGGGTAATCCGGCTTATACCATTCCCCATGGTGGCTGGTCTCCTTCCGATCAGTGGTCCGGCTTATACCATTCCCCATGGTGGCTGGTCTCCTTCCGATCAGTGGTACTTGGTTGCGATTGTCATATGCGCTGCTTCCTTAGTCATACGGGTGATGCCAATGGATGAATCAGTCGAACCCACCTCCGACGAGGCTGACTCGTATAGTGAAGAACCAGAATGTCCTCCGACCACCCTGCCTGGGACAGCCGGTGAAGATGGGGTAGCTTTAGTGGTCGCCATGATCTTCTGAGGTTCGGCGCGACCTACTAAAGGCACCAAGCGACCGTGTACTGGACGCCTCCTTCAGCTTGTCTGCCTCCGGGTCGAATAGCTGGTTCGGATCGAACACACCGGTATTAATACCGGCTTGTTTGTGCTGGTCGAACAGTTCTCTTATAAGGGTCAAGTGACCACCAGAGGTGGATGAGGGAGAGACGGGACCTTTTAATCCATCTAAAAGTTTAGGTCAGGTAATTTTCAGAACCCCGTCCGTCCGCAAAAATTTACCCAACTCTCGAAGGTAGAACACTGTTATAAATCGACTTCAGAATCTTATCTGGTTGAACATTTCTTCTTCCTCGAAATATAGCCTATCATGAGCTGCCCCAACCAGGTCAGCTAGCTTTCCACTCTGGTCGTACCTAACCTTCGAGTTCTTCATCTTTCTTTTTTCTTCTTTGGTATCCATTACGCATACTCGTAATTTCGGATCATGGTCGAGACCATGATCTTTTCTCGGAGTATAGTGACCTGCACTATAATCCAGGCCAGCTCCAGCTGGAGCCTCCAGGGGGTAAATCCATCTTTAATGTCGATCCCATACTCCCCAAATCCGAGTCGACTATCGCATCCTTCAATCTTTAGCAGCATTGGGGGCGATATGCCTTCCTCAATGCATCTGACACAACATCCTCAACATATTTAGGCGGTCTCTGTTTTGCGTCAACAAGGAACCCACGGTAATATCCAGGGTCACCAAGAAATCCGGACACGCGCACCATTGTGTTGTAGTCGATATCGGAATTTCTTTCCGATGTAGGAACACCCAGGGGGCCCCAGATGACTGCTGTCGGAGGGGGTACTCCGTCCATCCAGGTCTTGGTCCAGGTCAGCATCGAGCTGGCGGGACCGGTCACTAGCATCACCTTGGCTGTGACGACTGGGATGATCCATCTCTTGAAACCTCACCTTGTATATTCGTCAGCACTGGCAGTTGCACTCTCCTGGTGAGCTCTTGGACGAAACGTTAAGATGCCTTGTTAGGGCAGCGAGACGAGGTTAGGGTTAGGGTTGCTCCGTGGCGGAAATCTTAACCGGGGAGCGGACTGGCGTTATACTTGGCTTCAGTATTCCGCAAATGCAGGACCAAGATTACTCAATCGGCCAGCACAACCAAAGACAATAAGGGGGTTACTTCAATCTTATGCATAGACGTGAACTCCAAACAATTATCCACAATCTTCCCACAGTAAGCCAAAATTTCGCCTTCCCTTCCAATACAAAAATACCGTGTTCCAAACACGGGCGACTCGACTGAATATACTATTTCCAAGTGAATTCCGGTCAGGGGACTTCCGGTGGGTCTCATGTGACCTTCCACGGGCAAACCAATGACAACTAGAAGGGGACTTTGTTTAACCCTCTGCTGTGAACCAATAGCGACTTTTGTTTTAGAAAGCGAAACGTTTACTGATTTTATCCATATATCCAATATAAACCTATGGTGTACCTCACACAAAATAAAGCGGCCGGCCTTGCTGGTTATCCGTGTACCTTACACCAAATAGGGTGGATCTTCAACATCTTCCTCCTGCCAAACGATTGGCTAATAATGCCTCATCCGGCTACACCAGGGATCCTAGCTCTAGTAGCATCCCTGTTGCCTCACACACGTCCCTTGGCTGCCTGCACTTACCATCGACCACCTCCATAGAATAGATCGGCCCCGCTGGCCGTTCCAAGGCAGCACTGCTGCCTGGCTCAACACGACTAAGCACTCCTTCCTGGTCCATCTTCGCTCCTGCACCTTTTGCTGGTTCACATAACTTCCTTACTCTGTACTCGCCCTTCACTTCTTCCGCATCCCATGTGCCGATCCGGTCTCGCAGTGTTTCTTCGTCCTCCATTCGCTGCCATCATCCCAACTTGGTAGCTGACTCAGGGAACCTAATGTGATTCGCCATTTTGACCAATCATATTGGTGGGCTTATCATTCATCTGCCAGTTAATCGATACCGGAACCACTTAACCACAGATTTGGATCATGGATCAAGCATATTTAAATGGATCTGGATATTGGATAGTGTCCTTATATGTATATATATACGCATATATATACATAAGAAAGTATAACTAGTAAGACAAATGGATAGTATTAATTTGTTTTGTTATAATTAATCTATCTGGAACAAATTGCATTTGTTCATTACCTAATTGAACGATTGTTCAGTGCAATTCTTCAGTGTGTGTCTATTACAGATTACCCTGTTACAGATATTGTCAGGCATTAACTTAAAATAAGTGAAAATTGGCTAGATATAGCCAAATAGCAAACAATCCATGATGTGTTCAACAGGGTGACGGTGCTGTTGTTTGGGATATGGAGAAACTAAACGGGCATGTGGATATTTGACTGTGGTTTAAGATGTCACATCGATGAGATTACTCTCAACCACGGTTTTGGCGCGAGTCAGGCTAAGAGCATCTCCACCGGGGCGCGATTTTTCACGCGTCAAATTCACTATTAGAGCGCCGAAAATAAGAAAAATACCAGATAGCGCGTCCTTCTCTTAGCGTGGGTACTACAAACGGAGCCTCTCCAAATTTAAATCAAACATAACGAGAGTAGCGCACCAACGTTAACATGGAGACGTTCCATTTATTGTTTACTGGATAAATCACATTTTCGTCACTATAAGCTTCAGGTATCCGAGATACGAGTCGAAATGCGACCACACTGAGTTTCACTCCGGGTAACTATCGTCCGCATGCATATTCAGATTAATGACCACACTACAGGTATGAGGAGTATTAAATGGACGGCTGCTCTTATACTATGTTCACCACGTCTGCCAGTCAGTGCACGGATTGGAAAACCCTGGCCTCTGGTACGACACCAACCGCCGGAGCAACTGGTAGATCTGAACTGGATACTGACAACTACGGGTAACACACAAAGCCGTGATGAGGATGAAACGTTACACGTGCAGTTAACACAAGAAAAACTGAAATTATATGGACCGAAGAAGGTTTAGGACGGTTATGGGTATTCTACCCTCACCCCAGAATTTCGGCTATCCAATGGGAATTACAAGAAGGGATACAGTCGAAAAAGATGACGGTTGCGGTACGCAGAAGTTAAACTATATCGCCCTCACATTGCTTAGTTGACGACCAAAATACTAGACAAATAGGCAAAACGGCGTGATCGACATAAGTGGAATAATTTCACTCAAGAAGGGCTGAAAAACAGTTATGGCAAGAGTGAAAATTCCTCATAGCTGATTACACTAACGCGTGGTGACAATGCAGCTAAACGATTTCTACAGGGATAGAGGGAACTAGCAAGGATGTCCCCTGAGTGCCACATGCTGGATACAGACCACATCATCACCCACATATTATGGAACTGTGGTGTAGTCGCTCTCAGAAATTCCTTCTGAGATGCTGTGGTGAAGAGACTTGGAAATTAACGAGCTAATGAGAAGTGAACACATCCACCTGATTGGTGGAAATGTGGGTCCTAACCAGCTGCCCGTACCGGCAATCATGGGACGTGGGCTGGTAGCTGCTGGGTGTATTCTCTAGCGGCAGGATGGTGTCAGGCACGGAATCGAGCCAAATGGGCGTGATCAAGGGACTTGTAATTGGGCTGGCCGGAGATTGGCCATCTGAATCAGGCCGACCGGATGACCGCTGATGGTGGATGACCGAAGGGCGGATTGTTTGGAAGGTGTATGTGCGAAGGGTCCTGAAGAAGGCTGGGCTTTGTGGAAGACTGATGAGACGCCAGAGGTGAACGCTGGGCTGCTAAGGAAGGGTTAACGCCAGCGGCCAAGTGGGCTTAGATGGATGGCTATCCAGGTCGAGCCGGATATTTGGTGTGTGGTAAGTGAAGGAGTATCCAGGTTGTTGTTGTAAAACGTAGTCTATTTAGTAAATTTTAACTATTAGCTACACTAAAATCCCTTAGTACTCGATGTAAACCTTCCCCTGATCGATACTCTTCCCGTCGTAACGAAAGATAAAAATTTTGACGATCAATAGGTCGGTCGCGCATCTCACCCTGGATGCTGTCGAGACATATCTGCAACCGGATTCCTCGTATCCTTGAACTTGAACACTGCTTTTCAAACTCAATGCCGCTTGAAGTTGTTCCAAAGTCTTTTTCCATTGAAAACCTAAGTGTTCCCGCGCATTCGTTCTAATTCCTTGGAAAATATGTTCATTACGAAGCTGCCATAACCACGTCGCTCCTATCGAGCAAAACGCCCACCACAATCTGTTCATCTCCTTACTGCACGCTGTAGCTTGATGCCCACATCGATTTTTCAACCTCTGCATAAATACTGGTGAAATTGGCGGTGCCTGCCGAGTTACGAAATGCCATTTGTATGCATCTATCTCCTTCGCATTGGCCCACCAACCGTTCCATAAGCTTAACATGCGTGTTCATAGTTTCTGTGCACGCGTACACCCCCACACTATATGTGTGACCCCTTTCCCGGGTGCTAAACAATGATCATCCATTGTGCACCCGCCTTGTGATGAATATCCATCGTAAAAGCAATTGAGCTGGAACGTAGCCATTCGATAAACACCAACGTTGATAATCGGAAAGCAAGTGGTCATGCTTCCACACATCTTTTGTCGTATGATCTTGCACAAAACCATTCCACGTATCTCTCTCCCGTTTGCACTGCAATCGCATGTCCACTTTGTGAAGTGACTTCGCAATTATTTTGTAATAAAGTCCTCGGAAGGTCCGCCGTAGCCATTTTTTGATAGATGTAGGCCGTACATCTTCGCTCGTCTCCCACGCAATACCGTGAATGGCCGGATGTGCTTCGAAAACTAAGCGATGTGGCATCTCTGTCACCTCATCACCACTTAACTTCGGTTCCTTTGTGACCAGCTGGACACAGTCCCAATACAGTCCATCCTGTCGTTGGCGTAACACGCATTGAGTGCCTGTCCTTTTATCTGCTCCTGTTATCGTCCTTCTGCTATGTACTGTCCAGTCCATCGAAATCCATTGTTGAGGCGTCCATAGAAGTCGTACCGGCCCTGGATCCCCCAGCAATTGCCCTATCGCTACTCGTGGGGAGCACAAGATTATTGTAAGTAGCCATCTACTCACCTTTGCTCTGGTATGGCCCTTCTCCGCCTCAAACTTCGCCGTCCATGCAAACGTAGTTTCAGACACTCGTTGTATGCCCAAGTCACCGATCTTGCCCTTGACGCACCGCTCGTATTTCCTTGCAGACATAGCGTCCCCGGAGCTCTCTAGTATCCACGGGTTTTCATGCCATGTATACTCTCCCCAAAAACGCACGAGGTGACTATTCCCTAGTCCATGCCAAGGAATCTTGTGTAGATCTGCTGTAACAAACATCTCTTCCTCATTAGCCACCCCCTTCGCCGACCTTGCATCTTGGTTGATACAGTCTTCTCGAAGTTGTGGCATGTGTTCGTTGACATACGTCCGTAGCCTATGTCGCTCATCTGCCGTGGGGCCTAACGTATCCGCTATTGAGCCCCGGATCATGGCCACAGCACTTCCTCTGGGAAGTCGCCGCTCCGGCTTACCTGTATTATACGCAGAACACCAAATGTTAGATGCACTACATTTGTTGAACTTCGTCCAGTTTCTCCATGCACTATTGTAGCGATCGATCGGTTCCAGCATCCACATTGTAGCTTCCTTGACCACTAATGTGTATCGCAGCTGGAATGGTAATGAGCCCAAGTCCCCCCGCCTTCTTCGGGGTAAAGAGTAATAGTGGAGATATTTTATGGCGACCTCTTTCCGTGTCCGTTGTTTTACTCCAAATGAACCTCTTTTGTAGTGCAACTAGCTCCCGCAGCGTTTCTTCCGCCGGTAAGAATGCTTTCGCCGTGAACAGGATTGCAGGGATTGCTATCGCGTTAAATAGTGTGACCCTTTTGTCTACAGAAGTCCCGCATTTGGTGGCGGTTAGAAGTCGCCTCTGCATTGCTCGAATTCTGCCTGCCCAGTTTTTGGCCCCGAGGGAAGAATGTCCTATCTGGTATCCCAGGTATCGTACCGATTCACCAGGTCTCAAGACCGGTACATTGTACTAGTTCCTAGGATGCTCATCCGTTTCCATCAAAATAACTTGGCTCTTCGTTGGTTGCATCTTTAAGCCCGACAACTGTCCAAACCGCTCAACGATGTGTAGTGCCCGCTTCATGTGTTTTCCTTCTCGAAAAAAATGGTGGAATCGTCGACAAAGGCGGTAAACCGATGTTCCCATTGCTCTGTGGCGTTACCCAGCTTTATACCTTCTAATGTCTTGTCTTGTGTTATCGCCAACCCCAAAGGTTCAACCGCAAGGATAAAAAGTAATGGCGCAAGTGGGCATCCCTGCCGGATGGTCGATACCACTGGATTCGCCGCCGACAACTCCCCATTGACCAAAAATTTAGCCGATGTACCTTCGTGAATCTTAACCATGACGTCAATAAACCGCTTTGCAAATCCAAATTTCTTAAGGACTAGCATTAGATAAGTCCGATCAATCGTATCATACGCTTTTGCGAAGTCAATCATGAGAACTCCACTACTGTCTGCCGCGGTTTTCACGCTTTCAACGTTTCGAAACTGATCCAGCATATCCAGCATCAACACCACAGCGCGATCCATCCCCCGGCCATGTACGAAACTTTATTGCGTGTCTCCGATCTATCGCCCTAGAAACCTTTGTAACCGTGAAGCGAGAAGTTTAGCGAAAATCTTATAACTCGTTTGCAGCAATGATATCGGCCTATAATCCATTGCGTTATCCGAGTCCCCCTTCTTCCGTAGCGGTATGACGACAGCTTCCAAAGCGTCCGTGGTGGTTCGTCACCCTGAAGAATCGCGTTACTCACAATGCACCAGTCTTGGATTACTGTTGCCTCAAAATCTTTGTAAAAATCATTGTTTAGGCCGTCTGGTCTCCCTGCCTTCCGTCTCTCTAAACTTCGTAGCGCGAACTTGACATCGCCTTCGTCGATTGGTGCCAACAATGATTCGTTTTCCTGGACCGATACCCGTCTGTCTGCTCGGAATGTAACAAAACGATCCAGAGCTTGTTCCATCATATCTGAAGGTATCGTGCTGTGTTTGCAGCTTAACACTGCCTTCCACACTAGTGCAAATTTATCCGGGATACTTACCTCATCTGTTTTCTGCTGCTTAAGCCCATTGCTGTCACACGTTGATTACTCTCCCATCGTCTAAACAACCATCGCATAGTTTCCATGCTTCTTCTCAATTTACGTCCATGACGTACCTTGTTGTCTCGCAGTGCCTCATTAGCAGCAATTCCCACTATTTGTGCCCGGGAGGATGCCCTCCCAAAAAGTGATTGTGATAGTTGTGCTGCTTTCCGTTTACGCCGCTGCCGTACTCGTTTTCGCACCCTCATGATTGCCGCTGTCCATAGCTGAACCTGCTTATCCCACTGGATGTGTGCTTCAAATGTCTCGCCCCGTCTGTGTCTTACTTCCGCCGTCACTTCTTCAACAACTCTCTTCCGGTTTGCCCCTGTCACCGGATATTGCAAACGAAAAGGCTTCCGGGTGGATGTTCGCTGTCTTTTCATTGGTTGTCGCAGGAGTACTGTTACCTCTTCGTGATCAGAGGCTACCAATGGCGTACTTGTTTCAACGCGTTCCACCCAGTCATACCTGTGTGCCGGAATATAGATCTGGTCCAGTCTTACTCGCTGTCTCCCCTCGCCAGAAAGTAAACTGTAAACTCTCAGTGAGTTGATCTGCATTCCACGCTGATTGCTGTGCAAGCGCTGCGTCATACCACCCTGATGATGCGATTAATCTGGACAGTTCTACACACTCAGTCTTGATGTCGCTTCCTGGTGCTAGTCTATCTAGTTGCGGCGCTTCCACGCAGTTAAAATCTCCGGCTAATATCACATTTCCATTATCTGGTATGTGCCATAGACCTACATCGCTAAAAAACTTAGAACGATTTGCGTTAGTATCAGCTGGAGCGTAAATATTGATGATCCTCCACTTTTCCAGCTCCACCGCTATGATGCGCTCTGTCCATTTACTGCATTTCCACGGCCTTGCTTTCTTTCCGCATTCTGGCGTCAACAGTATACCCACCCCGCATGCCTTAGTTGTCGATATGCTCCAGTACGTCAGTCTCTTTATCGGGTCGGTGTAATTCCACATCCGCTCCCACGCACTCGTCACCGCTTCTGCTTCAGCCGCTGTGGTAATGTGCGTTTCCTGGAGGATCGTGCAGTCTGCTCTCTTTGCACGTGATTTGTTCCTCCAAACTTGTAGCCATTCGTGTCTCGATTGCGCCTTAAAACCTCGTACGTTCTGTGTAGTGATGCGTATTTGATTCGGCTCTGTTTCTGCTGACTTCGTCTCCTCCCTCTCCCCTCGTGTTATCTCTATATCTACAAGTGTTCTTCGACTATACGCATCGCAAGAGTTAGTGAGCTGTTGCACTTCTTCATCGAAGAGATCTGTCGTCTCGGTGCCCTTAGTACATTAGGAGGGGATCAAGTTCAGAGTCCCTTGATACTGATCCCCTTGTGGCTGTTCCGTGTTCCTCCCTCTGTATTGAAGGTGAAACGTTGGTTAGTGCTGTAGCAAAATATGACGCAATATCTTGCCACACTTATGCGTCTTCCTCCCCCAGCCTCTGCATTAATTCCTTCATTCTGTCGATGGACCGCTGTGCCTTCTCTAGGCGAGTTATCTTCTGGGTGATGCTCTCGTTTGGCATTGCTTCTTCTCCCAGAATCGCCGCAATTTGTGTGTGGTATATGTGTGCACATATCGCCATGTATGCGAAAATCTTTTTGTTATGTGGTGCACATAAGTTCCACAGGAAATTACCCCCATACTTGTTTGCCTTGATGAAATTCCAGTCGTCCCGGCTGTGCCGTATTGCTTCCTTCTGCTGTTCGCCCGTGACAGTCCTGACTCGTCGATTCCATTCACTAATGCGTAGTGTAAAGTCCTTTCCATACGTACCAGCTTGGATGTTTCCACTTAAGTGTTCCCAGCACTCTGTCCACCATCTTCGTGTTAGTATGTGCATTACTTCGCTACTCATACCTTCAATTATGCGGTGAGGAT
>MIQA02022717.1:0-10826 GCA_001887855.2 Sclerospora graminicola | reverse complement strand
AGATAACCCGTCCAGTAGGGCACCCCGCCCCTACTGGTTGTTGAAGTTTTTACATCAACAGAGGGTTGCATCTGTTGATGACGCTTACCAGCGGACTGTCCAGTCCGCTGACTGCGTGGCGCCGGACGCGGCGCCATGCATTCATAGGTGTAATGGCCCATCTTCGCGTATCTGTTGCAGCGAACGAACTTCTTGTTCGTTGGTTGCCTCGGTGTCAAGGCAACTGCAACCGATAGGTCCATAGGTTCTGTACGTCCTCCGCCCGCGCCATGGCGCGGGTTTTGGTGTCTCTGGACGAAGTGTGAACTTCGTCTGTTTGAGAAATTGTTATGGTTAACATGCTGCATTGGCGGCATGCTAAAGTCGAAAGGCGCTTGCGCTTTTCGACTAACCCCAGCATGCGCTGCTGATGATCGCATGCTGAATTCCTTCCCGGATGCTGTGGTCAATAGCATCCCTCAAGAGTCTTTGTGGGGAACCCGATAAAGACTGTTTAAAGAACCGTCATTCATCCCTTCATGAAAGCCAGTTGACCTGCATGGCGGGGGCACCGCTCGTATACAATATTTGATTAACAAATAACGTATTTCTGAGGTCGCATGTAGGCTCAGCTTGCCCTGCCTGAGTTCCATGAACTCTTCCCGGCAGCTAAGCTCCATTTCTGGAGCTTCGAAGTTTAAATCCTGATACGTCAGGAACGCAGATCCATCAGTGGATCTGCGGCTCATCGCCCATGCCCTGGCGCGACCGCCTAGGCATGTGGTGGCGAAATAAGCTTGTGAACGCGGGTCCTCAATCTTTTGCGCAGAGAGGGCATCTTCCACCTCTGCGAACCACCTACGAAGGGGTTCACCCACTTCGCCAGTAAAGGGCGAAATCCGCGCCTTTACCACTTCAACGCCCGCACTAGGTGGGGGCGCTGCTGTTGCTGCTGATGTTTGGGAGCGCAATATTGCGTTGCGCACGTGAGGATTAACATACATCCTCTTGAAACGGTTAACCGTCTCTAAGGCATCCTCCGGGGTTTTACCACGGAGGAGGGTGATGACTTCGCTCTGATGGTCGGATCATCTCAATCACAGTGTCACAGACTCTGTGACCAGTAAGGAGTTTTCCATACTATCTTGCGCGAACTGAGGCTCACGCTCACGATCGCTGGCTGTGCCACGACAAGCCAGGGCTCTTAAACCTTCTTTTCCGCTAGTAACTAGCGGAACGCGTCAACAGTGGTCGTTTAGACGGACCACAAAGTGCTACCAGGTGTAACAGGGCAACTGTTACGCGGCTTACACTGTTAAATTGCAGCAAGGAAGCGTGCAATTGAGAAGGACCAAATGTAAATTTGGTCCTCCTTAGTTTACCTCAGATAAACTTTAACAAAGACTAATTAATTTAGGGAGACATTATTCCCACCGATGTTTTTATTATCCCCACCGGAGTTTTTATTATTATTACCATCGTGAAGCCTTTAAAAAGGAATGTATTTACCATCTTCTCATCAGTAGGTAACGACGAATTCTGAAAGGGTGGGAAACGAAGCCGTTTAACAAAGACAGAAATTTGACGAGCATGTATCATGTGTGTAGCAGCTTCACTAGTACTTGGGGAAGAGTCAATCAATGCAGGGGGGGGTCTAAAAAGCAGCCTTATCACTGATAGAATGATTCACAGAGCAGGGACAAATATTAAATTGTGGTCCACACTATTTGTAATCTATATTATCCCGAGGATAATAAAAACTCCGGTGGGCATATTAAAAACTCCGGTGGGGATAATGTCTCCCTTAATTTATTAATTAATCTCTTAAGTATATATATATATTGATATTTATAATATCTTAAGTTACTTGTAGAAGTAAGTTTAAGAGTGAATATAATATGAGTGATTGAGAGTTATTAAACTAATAATTAAATCTAAACTAATCAACAACATGTAGTATAACTGGTCTGAATGATATTTCTATCATTAGATTTACTTGTTAGATTCGATAATCGATATCATAATCTTTCTCAAAGTGATTAGAACAACTTATAATTCCAATATTCACATTCAGAAATTTAAGGTTCTGAAATTGAACTGTGATGATATTTCAACTTAAATATCACTTATGTAATGGCACCCCATTACAGGTTTGATAACCCAAACAAAACCCGTTGGGGGCCTTCCGGTAAGCCAAAATGCGTCTAAGCGCGTCTTAACCGGTAATTAGGTTGAGCAAGAGGGGATTAGTTAACCCTGTGCTCCCAATGACCGCGACACGTGGCGGAGCGACTCTTTGCTTAGGTAATTAAGTTGAGCAAGAGGGGATTAGTTAACCCTGTGCTCCCAATGACCGCGACACGTGGCGGAGCGACTCTTTGCTTAGGGGTAAATACTAACCTGTTATTATATATGCAATGTCCTATACCTAGTGTACCGTACACCAACCCATGTGCATGCCTCATACTTCGATCCTGCTCGCTTCGTCGCACGGTTGCGTAGTACTGTGGTGTAGTCGCTCTCAGAAAATCTTCCTGAGACGCGAACACCCACGGGGGTCCCAGACGACTGACTACCGGAGGGGGTACTCCGTCCATCCGAGTCATGATCCGATCCGGCTCGAGGCCGGCTGGATCGGTCGCTTCCATCCGCTTGATCGCGACTGCTCGAATGTTGCATGTTTAAAGCTCACCTTGTGTACCCGTCAGTACTGGGTGGTTAGCTCTCTTGGTGGACCCTAGGGCGAAAAGTGTAAATCCGTCCAATAGGGAGATGAGGGTTAGGACTAGGGGTAGCTCCTGGGCGGAAATCGTCACCGGGGAGCTCGTTGGGTAATATACTTGAACTTTGTATAGTGCCGGCTGGGCCGAGAATAATCGATCGGCCAGCTAAACCAATAGGTCACTTGAAGTTTGTATAGTACCGGCTGGGCCGAGAATAATCGATCGGCCAGCTAAACCAATAACAATGAAGGGCGAATCCAAATGTGTAAACGAGGCAGATACAACTCCACACTCTTCCACAGAAGGCCAAAATCTCACCACTTCCCAATACTTAATACCGTGTTCAAAACACGGGCAACTTGAGGTGAGTATACGAAGTCGCCGCGACTCCCGGTCAGGGGACTTCCGGTGGGTTAACTTAACCTTCCCCGGGCAAACCAATAACAGCAAGAGGGGACCTTGTTAGCCCTCTGCCGTGGACCAATAAAAGCGACTTGTGTCTAAGAAAGCGAAACGTATACTGATTTATCCTATACCCAATACTCCCTTTGTGTAACCTACCTCAAATAACACGTCTGACCAGTCATGTACCTTACCCAACGCAACCCGGCTAACTCCGACTCTGTGTACCGGTACGGCCGGTACTCCGAACCCATATGGTACCAGTCCGAATGATACATTGTACCCGGCTGTCAGCGGCCGGATAGCCACCCATCCGCGCCTCTCGGCCGCTGACACTAGCAATCCCTTGGCAGTCCCTCCTACGATCCCGGTGCATACTCCTTCCACTAGAACAATACTCTTCCCCCGGAAGGCTCCCTTCTCTCCATCCTTACGAACAGTCCGCCATCTTGACCGTCCGCCATCCGCGCCTCGGCCGTCAAACCTCCATAGTCCTTCCGTCTGTTCAGCCCGCTTATCCGACTATCCTCGCCCCTTGTCAGGTCCGCCGACTTGGTTTCCAGCCTGGCGCCACCTGGCCGCTGGTAGACTTCATCGGCGGCGACTATCCGGCGCCTACACCCTTGGCCCTCATTTCCACCAATCAGGATGCGCCCTTTGGAAAGTGCCTTACATTATTTTATAAGTCGCTTCACCACAGCCGCCCCTGAGTCGTGACACGGCCGCACAACGGTCGGGACACGATCTCACTCGAACTTACTTGACCCGATACCGCTCATCCATGCCTCGCTTTGGTACGTCATCCCACCACTTTATAACATCTCCATGGACTCGGTCGGTCTCCGCACTGGCTAGCATGCATGTCCACCAATACTGACATTGTCTTGATTAATCTCCAGTCTTGCAAATTGACAAGGCCAACGTCTGCCGTCTTGTTCTTGTGGACGACGACTCGCCTGCCAGCGGAGTGGAGGTCGCACAACCGCCGAAATCGTCTCGCACTCCCGATCTGGTGCTGTCGTCCGCTGACGCCGAGGCCGCGCTCCGCGTTCACGGTCAAGCCTGCGGCGACCGGGACAGACTGAAAGTCGTCGTTTCTTCTCTTCAGGAGGAGCTTCGATCCTGTCAGGACAACTATGAAGCTCTGTTTCAGAGCTTCCAAACTTCTTGCGCGATGTTGGACCGCCTGAACCCCCGGGTCGCCGAACTAAACTTGGTCGCAAAGCAGCGGAGGATGAGGTGGCCCGCCTCAGGGCCATTGTAGGTCAGCTCACGGACGCTCTACAACGAGCGGCCGCGCCATCCACTCCGATCTCCGAGACAGCGGGGATGGAAAAGAGGCTGGACATGTTGACCGCCCAGGTGGATCGTCAACTCGCCGCTGCCAACCGCCGGGCTGACGAAGCCGCCGCTCGGGGTCCATCTCCGGAAGTAATCGATCTCCAGAAACAAGTGGCCGATCTCGAGTGCCAAGTCACCATCCTGACGGGAGAACGCAACCGCTTCCGCATGTTGGAAGACGTCGTTGAACCTCTCCGGTCTGCTAATCAGGAATTGGTCCAACGATCCAAGCTTCAGCGTGAGTGCCTCGTCTCTTCTTACGCGATGGCCCAGTTGCTTACAGTTTTTTTTATCTTCTTGTCACTCCGTAGTTCAACAGTTAGAAGAGCTGAGACAGCAATCTGCCAAAATTCCGGACATGTCTCGGGAGCTTACGCATCTTCGTACCCGGCTCTGCCAGGTGTCCCAAGACCTGGATAAGGTGCGGGACAACCGCGACCACCTGCGCGACTCCCACGCCCAGGCCCTTCGCCAAATCACGGATCTGGAGCGGCAGTTGCAAGAAGCCACTTCTCGGCAACAGGAGTTGCGGTCTGAGCTGTACCGGGCCCGCCAGGAGAATTCCGACGCCCATGCCATACTGGCTCGGGCGGACCGTGTTTGTCATGCCATGCTGGATAAAGAGGATCGTTTTAGGTCCTTATTGTGTGGACTTCAAAACCAGCTCGAGGCGACTCAGAGCCAGGCCGCTCCCCTTTTTCGAGCTCCTCCCGAGGTACGGGAATCCGTCTTGTCTGTCTTGGGAATGGTGGATCAGTGGAAGACCTCTCCGCCGAACCCAACCCCGTTGCCTGCCGCAGCAGGGTCGGAACCTGAGGAACCTCCCGCCGGCTCCGACTCGCCCCTTGCCAGTCCCAACTCTTCGTCCGTCCCGGCAGGATCGCAGGGGCAAAAACGTCCGGCCGGCTCCAGCCCCTTTTTGGCTGATGCCAGCCCGCCTAAGAAGAGGAAGCAGAGCGAATCCCCGTCCTCGCGCCAATGTTCCCCAGACAAGTCGGACGACGGGGAAGAGCCCGGGTCGGAGAGCGAGGACAGCTTGTTCGCGGAGCGGTCCCCTCTTCCATCCCCTCAATACACTCCCGGTAGAACCGGTCTCACTCCTAGTTCTAACTCTGAAGAGGACTCGGAATCCGAAGCGGCCGCGCCCTCTTCTGAGTCAGCGGCCGCGCCCCCTTCGGAATCGGCGGCCGTGCCCTCTTCTGAATCAGCGGCCGTGCCCTCTTCTGAACCAGCGGCCACGTCGCCTAATTCTTCTTCGGACTCGGGGCCATCCTCCCCTTCGGTTATCTACGACGATGACGAAGAAGACGAGGATTACGAGACTCAGCAAGTCAACGTTGCATTACTCCGTTCTCGCGCGGACACCCGTCGCCGCCCTTCCCGCTCCGGTAGGCGGACGACGAGTCCAGTGGGGTCCGATCAGATCATAGATCTGCAGACTCCGCCGCCGGCAGGATTTGGTTCCGGGAACATGACCCGTCCGACCCATCCTTGCCTCCCAGCATTGTCGACGCCCCGGCCGCTCCGGTCGCGCGTAACTCGAGTTCCGACGGAGTGGCCGAGGAGAAAGTGGAAGACAACGACGATGACATCCCGGATCAGTGGTTGACCCCTCCCGACCTGAGTGACTCAGAGGAACCTCTTTCCCAGTCTCCGGCCAGACAACGACGCTCAACCTCGGCCGGGTCGCGTACTACACGCCGACCCCAGCGACCGGCAGCCAAGTCTAAAGTCCGGAGGAGTACTCTTACTCTTGCGCCCTCTTTTCCAAAACTTCCGCTTCTATGGTTATCGGGAGGGCGTTTCCCCAGTGGGGCGGATCGGTCTGCCATACTGCCTTGGCCAGTCGAGCAACTGGGCAATACCAGCCTGGCTGATATCTCCAGTTCCCATCTTGCTCAATCCCTGTCCCGTCCGCATCTCTGGTTATTCCCACGATTTTACAAGGCACTGTCCCCAAAGACTTGGGACCCTAACCTGATGAAGTCGGGCGCCATCGACACACTCATGGAGACCGAACCCTGGAAAATCTTGCACACCAAGATGCCGGATATGGGGCTTCCATCCTATCCATGGTTCACGGAATTCAAAGCGAGACTTCATGATTTCACCGTGACTCACGCTTGGGCCATCTGGGAGTCTACCCACTTCCTGTACATCTCGGCCGAGAACAAGCGAGCGGACGAGTCCCTCCGCAGGTACTCCCTTGCCCGCAAGAATCGTCGGGGGCGAGCTTCCGAAGCGTGGGTCCGTCTGTGCGCGTTCATCATGGCGGGTATCCGGGATGGTGAATGTGACTTGGACCTGTTTCTCTTCCCGTTCATGCTCCATCTGCCAAACCGCAGGAGTGGATGTGCAGCGGAAGGAGGGACGTGGTATCCCGGCCTAGGTGCGTTGGATCAGACCACCTCTCTTTCTCAATCTTTGGCGGCCATCGACCGGCAAGATCCTTGGCGCAATCAATACCGCGCACGGCCCTCCGACCACCCTGGGCTTCGCGTGACTCGGCTCCGAGGCAAGTATAATCATCGACGGGGATGAGTAGTCGGGCTTGCTTTAATTCTTCTATTTCTCTCAGTTTTCCTTTTTTTAATATATCCATCCGTTCCTCTTCCGTTCCCACTCCAAACATTCACTGTTGACTACTAACCGTGGTTAGCCTCGCCAGGCCTGCTCGGGGGTCCGCCTAGAGGGGCCTTTTATTGCTGCAGGGTACTTCCTGGTTCGATCGGGCGTGGACGTCCTGTTCCCAGTCGCGGTCGTTATATTCCTTTTCCCCGGGACGGCTGGATTCGGGCGAGGGACCCTCGTCGCTAGCGGCCGGTTTGATTATCTCCGACAGTCTGTTCATCTCCGCCAATTCATCCAACAATCCTGGATCCGAGACAGTGAGTCCGGTCTGATCTCGCATGGCCAAGGCGGCCAGATGGTCTGCGCTGTTATTCCAGTCTCGTTTGACGTGTAGCAATTCGTGCCCCGGCCATCTCCGCAAGGCGGACATAACCCGATCATTCAACAACCTCAGCCGTGGCGCCTTACAGTCTATCTCCCCTGTGATTTGCCGGATCACTAGGTTGGAATCACCGCATATGATGATCCGCCCCTGTGTCCGTTCAGCCAGCAGATCTAGAGAAAGCAGCAATCCTCTATACTCCGCTTCGTTCACCGTGATGCCAGGCGTGAAATCCGAGGCGGCCGCGATCGCCTTCCATTCGGGCAGCTTCCACAAAATGGCACTGTAGGCTCCGACCCCTTTCTTTACACTCGCCGACCCATCGAAACTCAAAACCATTAAGTCCTCCGTGGGTCCCACTGTTGGCGGCGGCAATACGATAGTTTGTCGAGGCTGCTTCCGAGGTGCGATCGCCATCAGTGCTTCCTCCACTTCTGCCCTGGGGGTAAGGCTGGCAGCCAGTGTGCCCAGTATTTCCTCTTCCCCTTTAGTACACTTAATAACTTCGAGGGACCACTGAGACAACAGAGCCGCCCATCTCCCCAGCCGACCGTCAATCCCGTTCGCCGTCAAGAGCCATGATAGGGTCGACCGTCTGGAGAGTACTTTGATAGGCCGAGACACCAGCATCGTATAACACACATCTAAGATCCGTAATAGAGCCAGAACTTCTTTATCCACCAATCCGTAATTAACTTCATTAACTTTCAGGGTCCGGCTGGTGAAGGTCACGGGACAGTACACTCCATCGTGATCTTGCACGAGAGCGGCCGAGATGGCCCACTTGTTAGCGTAGATGATGACCACCGGAGTCTTATTAACATCGAAATGTTTCAGGACCGGTGTGGTCACCATCTTCGCCTTTAGCATGCCGAAAGCCACCATCGCTCGGGTCATGTGGTCGTCCGGGCCGGCCGCGCCGGGGTCCGGCGATCGGTCGCTTGCCTGGGCAGATAAGGGCGCTTCCCCATTGGCTGAAATACTCGAGGAGGGCGCTTCCCCATTGGCTGAAATAACCGAAAAGGGCGCTTCCGCGTCATTCGCTGAAATAACCGAAAAGGGCGCTTCCTCATTGGCTGAAATTGCCGGCCCGGCCTGCGTCTCCGCTTGCCTATCCTGCTCTCTCAGCTTATGGTAATCCACCTCCCGCAACTCATACAAGACCGCCGCATAGACTGCAAAATCTTCGATGAACCGACTGTAATAATTCAGGCTCCCCAAAAAGGATTGCATAGCCTTTAGGGATCGCGGGAAAGGCAGATTACTCAAGGACTCCAAATCCTTCGGGTTAGCCTCCAATCCGGCAATCGACACTTGATGACCCAGATAGGTTACCTTAGTCTTTCCCCAGAAACTCTTAACCACACTAATCGAAAGATTCCACTTTTCACACGTAACCATCAGCTTCTCCACTTTGTCACACAATAAATCCCAGGTAGTTGCCGTAACGAGAATGTCATCAATGTAAGACCGCCGCCCCAAAACTGAAGGTTTTGGGTCGGGGTCCGGGTCACCTTCGGCGAACACATCCCCGACCAGAGCCGGATCTTGATCCGCCTTGATCTTGAAGTGTCCGTACAGCGCGTTATCTATCAACCGTTGATAAATCTGCGGAGCATTCTTCAGACCGAACGGCATCCGGTTCCATTCGAACAACCCGAAAGGCGTCACAAATGCAGAGATCTCCCGTGCGCGATCGGTCATAGAGACCACCCAGAATCCACTGGCCATGTCCAGTGAGCAATACCACAAAACTTTATCCAGGTCCTCCAGCAGGTCGTTTATCAGCGGCATCGGATAAATCATCAGCTTAGTCAGCCGGTTCACCAGCCGGTAATCGATGCACAACCTTATATCCACCCCATTCTTCTTAATGATAATTACAATGGGCGAAGCCCATGGCGAGGTGGACGGCTGAATTATCTTGGTGGCCAGCAAACCCTTGATAAGCTCTGAAAGCTTTTCCCGATATTGGGGGGCGACTCTTCGGCATCTCTGTGCTACCGGCTTGGCACCTCCCACATCGATATCACAAACCGCCCCATGGGCGGCCGGAGGAAGTGCGTTCCCTGGTCCGATCAACAGATGTCGTCTTTTCCATATAATATCCTTCAATCTGCTGATCTCCTCCGGGGTGTTCACATCCGGGTCTCCCACTTGTAGATCGTCGATAGTGACTGCTGGGGGGCAGGGGGTCACCTCAGGTAGCACCGCCATCTGTTCTTCCATGCCTTCAACGTATAGTTCGCCCCCTTCATGAATGCAGACTTGATCGGCTTCGGCCGCTTCGGGATCCTGCTCGGCCGGCTGGGCCGATCCGCCTTCGGATACTTCCGAATTCTGCTCGGCCGGCTGGGCCGATCCGCATTCGGCTATTTCCGAATCCTGCTCGGCCGGCTGGGCCGATCCGCTTTCACTTCGGTCGTCACAACCGTCATCGGGGCTGACCGTATATGCAACTCTGCTTGGTCCTTTCTCCCGACTCTGTCGTTCGTCCGTCTCCCTCCGAGTGGGCAAAACCAGTTCCGCGATCGGGGCGTAGCTTCGGTCAATACATTCGGCCGGATCCGGCGACGGCCGGCTCCGCGTCAATATTTTAGAAGGGGTCCGGTACTCGGGTTTATCCACCATCGGAGTCTGGTCCTCTTCTAATTCTTCCTCTTCGCTGACCAGATCGGTGGTTGCCTGAAAAGCCAGGTTTTGCCACTCGATATAGCGTCTTGAGCCAACAGTGACATAGCCCGGCCGGCGGGGCACTTTATCCTCGGCCAGCCACATTCCAATAATCACATCTTCATGCAAGGTGAGGGGGTTTTCAGAGATGTTGGTCACGCTTATAGAGTTGAGATGACCACCCCCTTTAACAAACGATGGTACCCAGCACTCGCCCCTTGTCAGCCATAACTTACTCCGCCGGTCGTGTGGTCGTAACATTACTTCCACCGCCTTTCCCACTGGCACCGTTACAAACTGACCTAGCTTGAGGAACTGGACGTGGGCGCCATATAAGGGCCGCCGACCGGCCAGCTGGATCTGTACCTCGTCCGGCAACGTCAATGTTCCATGCGATAAGTCCAGCCGTATACCGGCCGGGACCATAAAATCCATGCCCAAAATTGCATCCTGCCCGGCAAACTTGCCTACCCAGGCGGTAAAGTAATATACCAGCGACCCAGCTAACGTAATCTTGACTCTTGTCCTTCCTTGGGTCATGTACGAACTCTCTCCAATGCCTATACATTCCTGCCGCTTCGTCTCGTCTATCTCACACCCCACCTTACGAGCAAAGGTGGTGTCTACGATAGACACTTCTGCGCCGGAATCGAACAACATGGTAGCTTTCTGGTTATTGATTTTTCCATCCGCCTTGGCCTGCTTGAACCATTTATCCGGCGAGTGATACTTCCAATAACCTCGCGACTCGCCAG